>CAJQZN010037880.1:48793-74512 GCA_907164685.1 Colias eurytheme | reverse complement strand
TGCCCAGCAGTGGGACAGCCATGGCTGAATAATAATAATAAATAATAATGATTAAAAAGAGCAACTATGGAGTTTCTTGCCGGTTCTTCACAGTAGCTATTGCTTTCCGAATCGGTGGTAAATGTTAAAAATATGTGATGACGATTCAAAAGTGCTTGTAGAAGAAGTCTAATTGAATAAATAAATGTTTGAGTTTGAGTTTGAGTTTTATATGTTGTATTTACTTGTTTATAGGTGACATATTAGGTACATCATAATATTATAATTTAGATGTATCGAATTCGTGCTTTCACGACAAAGACAGATAATTAATATCAAATGGGTTCTTTAAAAAATAAGAGTGAGTAAAAAATTCATAAGGTAACCATCTAATATGAGTTATATTGGAAATCTATGAAAATAAGGCAATACTAATAATAGTACGGATTCGCGCCAAAATCTGGTCGTAGTAAAAATATGTATTTAATTTACATTGAATATCCTTACACAATGATTATATTTCAAAGTACTCAGTTATGGAAAGTTTTTATTATATTTTGAAGCAAAAAATGCTTCGAATTTTTTCGCTAAATATTGAACAACATTGTAGAATACTAATTTACATACGTAATGAGTTTCATTATATTAAGTTTAATGCAATAAAAGCACTTTCGGCTCACATTTACGAATTGCCTTATTTGGCGCGACGCAGTTTTTATATCGGAATTTTTTCTTCAATGTAATTTAATTTTAAAGATAATGTAAATTGTTTTAGTATAAAAGTAGGGACTTAATAACCAAAAGCTCCAATTTTTTTTATTTTAAATATTAATAACACTTTTAACTTGGAATGATAGCAGGGAAGAAACCTGAAAATATGTTTCTCCAATTATTTTATTTCTTTTTAATATTAATAATACTTTTAACGATGGAATGAAATAACATTTCAGACAAAATTAGGGCTATTGTACCTTATAATAAAACTTAACCTAACAATTATTACAGTGAAGTGAACCTTTTCGCGCAAAAATGGCTGACACAATCTGTATGAAATTTGCTACAGGGATAGATCTGAATTAGCACATGGATTTTTGTTTCAAAGCGAGTAAAATGCTTCAGCTAATAATTTAAAATATGCAAAACTTAATTTTAACTTAAATATACTTTCCAAGATATTTTAAGTTAATTCGAATAGACGAAAAGGCTAACCACTACACCAAAAGACCATGAGACATTCCATAGATATGTATCAACTATCATTACAATTAATATTATTAAGAACAGTCAACCCGGACGTCCTAATATAAGTCTATTTAAATACTAAATTAGATTTGTCGATCGCCTAGATCCGGCAGGTTAAACCCAAAATTAATATTGAATATCATTAGAACAAGATATATCTATAAATAAAAGTGAAAAACCCGTATTGTTTCCAAACCGGATAAAAAGAAGGACTTATTTATTACTAGCTGTGCCTCCCGGTTTCACCCGTGTGGCTCCGCTCCTGTTGGTCGTAGCGTGATAATAAATAGCCTATAGCCTTCCTCGACAGGCTATCTAACACCGATAGAATTTTTTCAAATCGGATCATTAGCTCCTGAGATTAGCACGTTCAAACAAACAAACAAACTCTTCAGCTTTATAATATTAACTATTAAGTATAGGTCATTCTTTGATATAATAAACTAAATTCTACTCCCAAGTTGTTATACTTTTAAAGTCCTAGGATCATTTTAGCGAAATCGTTTTGTGTAAAAGAGCATATTTTTTTGTATTTATGGTAATAAATATAAATAATGTAAATCTGACAGTAAATATGTAACATATTTACATTTCGCACGCATCAGACCAAATAAAATTGATGTTTGTGAATTATTGTTAAATTTAGTTTGTATGCAAATAAATATATTAAATTATAATAATATATTCAAACCAACTTAATTGCTCTATTATTTTACCTTCTATTTAAAATAAACATACTATCTACCTATTACCATTCTTGGAAAATTCCTAACATAAAAATAACATAATCTACTAAATATACATGTAAATAATGAAACGCATCTTAAAATAGCATTCGACCAATCCGGTTCTAACTGTATCATTGGGTCAGACAGCCGGAATCGATCCCGCTACCTGTCCATTGATTGTTATCTATTGTCTATGTATAGTGGTTTTGCTTTTGGTCTAACTTTTTTTCTATTATCTATGGTAGAGCAATGAGGAGGTAACTAATCTTCTCAATGACTGACTTCTGAATAACTGATCTGATAACGCACGGCCCTAACTACAAAAATTTGGCATGTAAATAGCTAAGTCTACCATTATGAGGGCTTCCGCTAAGAAAGGATTTTGATAAACTACCCTCAAAGAGATTAAAATAAAAGTTTTTAACATGAAATTTTATTTTTATTTTTTATCAATATAAGTAACGTTATCTACACAAGGAAGTAAAATAAATATTATTTTTCGTTTTTTCTACTATAAAGCTCTCATATCTCATTTTTTTAAACTATGTATTAAAAAAATCTGATCGTGCAAAGGCTACAATAATTATCACTTATTTATTTATTTATTTATTTATAATACTTCATTGTACAAACATGAATGGACAAAGCAGAAAAAAAAAAAGAACAAAATTACACTTACTGGGTAAAGCCTTAAAATCACTGTTCACTTCACAGCACAAATAACATTAAATAATCAAAAACTGTAGCAGTCCTCAATCAAGCGTAATACACAGGCTGTCTCAAAACCGCATGTAGTATGAATGTTTTTATATCGACATATTGACAAAATCTATGAAATAACGGACGCGGGTGTAGTGCAACGGGGGAAGGGGGGGTAATTACTGTCACTGTGTATGTCATGGGGAATTTTGGAACGGGAATTTTGGAACGGGAATTTTGTATACACTGGACTTTATAAGCATGGCAAAATGTGGGGTATTCCAGAATTTTGTATATCTCAGTTTTGATTCGATTGGTTGTGTCTATCTTCACAAAGATGGGCATTAATTTTATAGGATGTACTGAATCTTTAGTCAAACTTAAAAATAAAATGAAGCTTTATGTAGCTGACAAGTTATATACTAACTGAAGTGATTTTGTCTTCCTAGCTATTTTTTAATATGTAAAAGAAGAATCCTTAGATATCTAATATTTGTTTATATTTAGGAAGAAGAACAACTTCGGAAAGTTGAGAATAACAATTTTCTTTTAGAATTTCAGCGATCTTCTGATCCCGTATTGGATACATATGTTATTTTATGTCAAAATGTAAGTCTGTCTATTTTTGTCAAATCTGGACCTGAAGCCGGATAAACCGTACCAGAATGTGCATTTTTAATAAGTATTAAAGAAAGTAGTATAGCCACAAGTACAAGTTGTTCTCGTCTCCGTTTACGTATTGCAAGTACTATGCTTCATTAAACTTGTGTGCTAATTCTTAATGACGGCTGAGGCTATGAAACGAGCTTATCGATTGGCAGGTTAAGCGAAGTTAATCGCGGTCAGTAGATAGATGGGTGATCGTAGAGAACTCTACAAACCATTGCAAGATAGCAGTCATTGCTTTTGCTCTCGTAGGCGACCAATAAAATTGATTTATTGATGCATAATATTAAACTGTGATAAAACATAGAATAACATGAACCTTTGCAATTTCTGAGCAATCTGTAAATTATCAAAAACTCACACACCCTCGTATAATAATACGAATATAAAATATAGAAACAACCTGTGTTCGAGTTCACCTACAAATGAATTAGGAGGATGGCACGCACGATTCACAACTTTGTTAACAACATAACCTGTTGTAAATAAATATGTGACAATAATATTTGCTATGACGCTAAAGGTATTATATTATATCCTAGGGAAACCCCCGTTTGTAAGTAATTTAATGTCACAAAGTCAACAATTAGATTAGCGGTGTTTTATATTTAGAAATTCTAAAGTTCTTCGTTTTGTATAAATGTAATGCTAAGTGAAACTATTCTGTAACATCCTGGAATTCGGAATTTTACTGTAAAGACTAAGTATGAACTCACGTCTTTCCAATCCATACTAATATTATAAATGCGAAAGTAACTCTGTCTGTCTGTCTGTCTGTTACTCAATCACGCCTTAACTACTGAACCAATTTGCATGAAATTTGGTATAGAGATATTTTGATACCCGAGAAAGGACATAGGATAGGTTTTATCCCGGAAATCCTACGGGAACGGGTTTTTCTTTGAAAACGCGGGCGAAGTCGCGGGCGGAAAGCTAGTATATGTATATAGGTTTGATCAAATTTCATAACGACATTCTTAAAAGTAACTTATTAAAACAAATATGCTAGTTATTAAACTAATTATATGAACCAATGCTACTAACAATTGAGGGGTACTACATTTTCTTTACATTAATTTTATTACCTTAATTCAAGCTTGATATTATCTAACATACTGAAAATCGCCATTTTCATAGCCTCATAGTAATTTGAGTGCATTGACCCGAGGCTGTCTTACATCCGCCGAATAGAAGTGATCAAATAGTTTGTCTGTATGTCTGTTATTGTGACCTCCTTTGTGCATTTGGATAGGTTGTTTTTTATAAGATGAATGTGATTTCTTTCCGATCTTTTTGGGTTACTGCATTATCAATAGTACAATAGGAAATACTTCCTTAAGGAAACTGTTCTTAAAAGAGAGATAGATACAGGCATATTGTTATTTCTAAAAAAATCGTACTGTATATTTATAAACCTACTATTACTTCTGAATATAATGGAAGATTTTTGAGGAATAAAAGCAACACAACTAAGTAGTTATGGCTATAATTAATTATTCATAACTGGTTTAAAATTTATTTGCATTAATTTATAAGTATTTATTTATAAAAATCCTTATTGATGATTAAAAAGAATCGCACATTTCCTTTTACATTTTGCCTATTATTTGCTACTAATTTTAATGATACGTGCTTGATACGTGTGATTTACAAAGTTTACCTGTAGGATAAATTCTTTCGCTTTTCCCTACAAGTATTTAAACAAAATCTCATTTAAACTGAAGTGTATTTATATCCACTTTCTTGTATTGATTTTAATTCAACCGACCATTTAATTGTGTAGTGATCGATCTAATAAGATTTATCGGAGCTGGCTTTTAAAAAGCTTCGAGCTTGTTCAATTAAGATCTAATAGCGGACATTATTTATAAAGAGAAATGTATTAGGTTTTATTTACTGTGTGTTTTTTAAACAGCGTATTTTTTAAAAAACCTAGATACTATTAATAAGGGTAAATTTGTATTAAATTAAATTATTATAATTTGAAGTATTGCAAAACAAAATGTTACTCAAAATCATCTCTGTCTGCCATCTATAAATATCTATAGGCATTATATTTCAGTGGTAAATATGTATAATGATTATTAAAATTAGTTAGATAGGTATTAATAGTTTAGAATTTGTGTATCGTCTAATAATTTGAGATTGCATTTTTTGGACTATGTATTAGCTAGTATTAAAAATAAAACTTTAAGCTAGTATAGTATTATATTATTATCTGTGCTTTTAGTAATCGAATTAATACCATAATCACCATAATAAGAATTAATATAGGTATTACGGTTGTTACTTTTCGCTATTAAGAAAACTTTACCTCTTATTTGGATTACAGGCTTATTTTTATGCCAAAGCGAAGTTTATACGGGTCTCTAGGTTTAGGTATAAATCTCAAAAGGGTCGCGAATATTGGCTCCTAAATCACTATTAATTAAACGACACTCCAACGATTTATCTAAAACGAAAATCAGACCTTTGACGTTACGTTATTAAGGTCAACTTTACTATAATATTATCGTTGTATGGAATATGTATAGTTTTAACAATAGTTTATTTATAGTTCGGTCTATTTTGATCTACTGGAGAAAAAATTGCAGATTCTGACGTTCGACTATGGATTAGGAACATAGGAGAGAAGAAAATTTGTTCTTACGAAAACAAAGTTTTTAAGGATTGTTGCATAGGTTTCCTTATTATCTGTAAGAAAAACGTATTATCACTACATAGTATAAAACAAAGTCGCTTTCTTTGTCCCTATGTCCCTATGTCTCTTTGTATGCTTAAATCTTTAAAACTACGCAACGGATTTTGATGCGGTTTTTTTTAATAGATAGAGTGATTCAAGAGGAAGGTTTTAGTATATAATTTATTAGGTTTTAGACAAAGCGGGTGAAGCCGCGGGCGGTAAGCTAGTTTATAATATTTTATACAATAACACTTATGAGTAAGTGATTTTTATTGCATATACGATATAATTAAAACAATAAATAAATTAATAATATCCCTATGATTATGGCATTGACTAAACAGTGATTTATATTCTAACCTTTCTCTCAACGATTTTACCATCGTTAGTACTTATGAACCGCGAGCTAAAAGATAATATGGTATTTACTTAACAATGTATCTATGAGTAATGATAATTATTATTACTTTCTTTGTCATGAAGGACATTTAGTGAATCATGTTGAGTGAATAAGCTAATGCAACTTCTGTAGTGGGAGTCGATTCTTGAGTAATAAAAAGTTACTATATTCTATCGCCTTGTGTATTCTTACTGCCACTTATTATCTATACTAATATTATAAAGCTGAAGTTCTTGTTCGTTGCTTTCAACGCGCTAATCTGGTCCGATTTGAAAAAAAATTTTTAGGTGTTAGATAGCCCATTTATCGAGGAAAGCTATAGGGTATATCATCACGCCAACAGAAGCGGAGCAATGCGGGTAAAACCGCGGGGTACAGCTAGTTGTTCTAACTTCTATACAAGCTGATTGTCGGGTGTCCCGTCTTCTTCAGGGTTGATCGAAGGTCTAAAAACTAAAAAGTATAGGTAAAGTCAGTTTTCTATATTAGTGAAAGAAATGTCAAAATTCTTTTAATAGTAAAGTTAAAATAGCTACAAGACAAGTGAGTGGGAGAGAAACTATTTAATATTATATTTTACAAAATTATCATCAATATATTGGATATCGTGGGACGATTTCCATTAATAGATGAATATTTAATAGATGAATGCTTGTACCGAACCAAATATAGAAAATAACTGTCTTTTTTATTAACCACGTAATTATGTGATAAGGGCGCTCAATAAATTGTTCTCTTTGGTGCATGTTTTTCTTTCAATAATGTTTGGACTTGGGTTAAGAATATTTTTGACCAACACCAACCAATGTAGTTTCGTATTTCTTTACTATTCTTGTACTCATAACGTCACTCAGGTATTTACGAAAATATAATAAAATGAGCGAGTGATTTATCATGAATGTCAACGACAGGTCCGATACCGGTGGGAACCGGTTCGAACCGGTGTTGCGTCAGGGCGCGAAAATTGGAGCATATTTATCGGTTCTTGTTTCAGTGGTTCCATCAAAAGTTAAGTTAAAACTTTTTTTATTTATGAACACTTTTATAAGTGGGAAGTCAATTTTATATTATCTTATAATATATATTTAAATCTCGTGTCACAATGTTCGTCCTCAATGGACTCCTAAACCACTTAACCGATTATAATAAAATTCGCACACCATGTGCAGTTCGATCCAACTTGAGAGATAGGATAGTTTAAACATGTAGGTACCACGGGCGAAGCCGGGGCGGACCGCTAGTAATCTTATATAGCAAACGTGTAATAGAAAAATAATTTGAAATTAAGATGTGTGCTGAAATGACTATATTCATAATTATATATCTATAGTATTCATAATTCTTTAATTATATAGTATTCATAATTCTTCTCTTTCTGATTTCGATTATATATACAAAGATACTCTTTTCCGAGTAGGTAGGAACCCGCTTCGCAAGTTAAACTAAGAGCAGATCTTAATATATACGTACGTTTATATTTTGCTAGGTTTTTCATGGATTCGAGATTCTTCGGCAAGAAACTCAACAATTCGAAACGTACAAACAATACCGTCTTTAGTTCCTACTAACCTCACATCTCCAATACAATTCACTTTGACCGACATCTTTGAAAGTCGATAGATCAAAGATCAAAAGATCGAAAAGCCCTTTGGCAGTTTGTATGCATTTTACATCAGCTTTCATTGTAGATCCTTTCACAACTAAAGCAAAAAAATAAGGATGAATTAAGTCTGTCTGTCGGTTACGATTCTCCAGCCGAGATAAAATTTTCGAAGACCTAGACCTTTTATTTGTTCATCAACAAATAAGTGTTAAAATAGTGGTTGGAAGTTTTTAATCGTAGTAGCTATGTAGGCTGAAAACGCGAGGCAAAGGTATGCCTGTTGGTCAAAGTTTACTCTTCTAATTTTAATGTAACTTTTTTTTAATGAGGAGGATAAAACAGTAGCATATAGTAGTCGTGATAAACTTCAGGACAAGGCCGGTGCAAGTTGGTATTGAATAAAATTAATCCTTTACTTAATATTATGTACATATTTACATATAGAATCTTATCTTATATATAAAAATTAAAAATGAATCGCAAAATGTGTTGGTAAGCGCATAACTCGAGAACGGCTGAACCGATTTCGATAATTCTTTTTTTATTATATTCCTTGAAGTACGAGGATGGTTTTTACGTAGAGAAAACGTAAATATGTACCACGGGCGAAGCCGGGGCGGACCGCTAGTAGAAAATAACTTTGGTTTATTTCCATACGGAAGTGCTGCCTAGCGACTGTTTTAAAATCGTGTAAAAAAATGCAATTTTAGTACAATTTTAATTTTAACAAGATAACCTTGAAACGTGTTCAGATGGTTTGACATTTCTTGGCGTAAACTTTACAATTTATTACTTATTCTTTTTTTATCTGTGCATAGATAATAATCAGAAATTGGCGTGTGCTGTGAAGAAAAATTGTGTAATACACAATATACATAATTATAATATTAATGAATTATGTTTTTTTGTGAATAAATCATTAGCTCCTATGTAGATATAAGATAGATATAAATATATTATGCGTGTGCGATGCATCTAAGTTTAATTTTGCATAGCAAAAACCGTGTCCTATTTTTTCTATTTTTTAGCACGTTCACTGCGGCATGTCCAGTATCGGGCCATCAGCGACTACACCACAGTGCGGCGCCCAAAATCGCAGTTTTCACCGTGGTGCGGCGAGGTTTTTTATATGTTAATCAATGACTAGAAAAGAGACAAATATATTTTTGTGATCACAGTTTGAAGTAGGACTCAATTTCGTTTAAAAAACGTATGGCAAAATATTGGACACACGCATAGAAAAGAAACCGTTTCTTTTGTGTGCGGCATGTCAAATATTTTGCCATGGACAAGCACCTCATGCCGCACTGTACTGCGAGCGCGCCGCGTGTCAATCTCGCATATTGATGTACTAGGACCGCACGCGTCGTTATCAAATTTTTAAATGACAATGATACCTTAGAGGCTTTAGTTTTTTTACTCTCTTTTATTTCGTAGCATAAATGCAAAAATGTGATGACAGTTGTGAAAATAATACATTAAAACAAAAGTTACCGAACAATTTCCTGATAGTACTCTATCAAGTACCTTGTTTTATACATATGTGTTTTTTTTGTATCGACGATCTCGTAATCTGTTAACAAACAGACTGAAATATACAAAATTGATTTATATCGATATCGATGTTTTATTTTACAGTGTTTCCCATCGCTATTACTGTAAACATGCCGTATCAACGCAGTGCGGGATGGCAAATAATTTTTCACAAAATCAGGGGTTTACATTTTCCCTCATATCTTTTAAACTATTGAGTCAAACTAAAAGCTATTTATGCGGTATATATAAGACTATATATACTATTACCCGAAAAAAAATTTTTTGAAATATCTTGAAATTTCATGAAATTATTAACCTTCAAAGTCAGTAGGTGCGATGTGATAAAAATGGCTCATGACGCACAGTGGTGAACTTGCCGATGTAAAGTATTGAAGACATGCCGCAACAACGGTAAGTTTGGCATTTTAGGTGCCGCAGTGAACGTGTTAGGTAAGTAAGGTAAACTGTTTTCTCTAAAAATATGGAATGTCGCTCCTATTCCGGTCGCGAAAAAATTAAGATTGACCCCCGATTTCCATGACCACACAACCTTTTCAGCCATTATGTCAAAATAAAAAAAAAATGTAGAGATAAAACCCCTTACATTCAAGCTTCACTTATGGTTAGTTAACTTTCTAGACATAGGGTCAAAGGCCACAGCTTTCTAGTACTTAGCTGTCATCTCGAGATATGTATTATCTTGCTCTCAACGAATTCGTTGAATAACAGGCTATTGTTTCTTATTTTTTCAGATTTGTTCTACATTACAAATACATTTTAAGGTAAATAAACTATATTTCTTGTATTTTATCAAATTCAGTGTACATAGCGGCATTTAAATATAAAAATTGCATTATTTACATTTTTTGTTGGAAAATCTTGAGATATCAGTATATAAATAGGTATGTAAGTTATAAATAAATCTGTGCAATCAAGTGATAGTGATATGAGATAAAGTTTCAATAAAAACCCCAATAAATGTTGTACACGTATTAAATATCGGAAAACAATAATTCGAAAATATTAATATCCTTTCGCCGGGTTCCTAATAAAACTATGACAATAAATCAGTATATTTAATGTTCGTCCCAAACCTTCATAAATCTAAACAAAATAAGGGACTTGTAATTTATAACACACGACTTTGTATTTCACTAACAATCAGAATACCCTTTAGAGGGAAAGTTTCAAAACCTTTCGTGGGAAAAAGGTTTTATGACAAGATGTGTGTAAATGTCACGATTGAGTAGTAGATAAATATCGATTTATTGCACACTCAAGAGTCTAAGATTGATGTAACATAATATAATTCGTCAATCAATTCATTGATTATTATGTTTTATTAATTTAAAACTTACGTCTATAATTTTTTTAGAGAATGGGTGCAGTAGCTTATTTAAAAACAATCAATACTTTTTATAACTACATAATAAAAAAAAACACTCACCTTGGCTGTATATGTATAAATACTGAAAAAAAAAAACACAAGAACTGGTCGCGCGCAAAATGACAGTTGTCAAAATTGAAAAACGCGGGCGCGCGGTTTTGATAATTTTGAATTTGGAATTGCTAGTGTCGCGACTGCATTGCGATTCGCGTTGGATGTTTGTAATGAATGGCCGGTAGTGAGGTGCGCGTTGGCTTTGTCGGCTATGGCGGGAGTAATATTTGTTGATGCTTTCGATCGACTTAATTTTAATGGTTGTGCACTGATATAAATATCTAGATGCACTTTTGGACGCAAAATTTACGCTGACCTTGTGTGGGTATGAGGTAAATATCAGTCGAATATTTTTTTTTAATAAAGACGTCATAACTGGAAGTCGTATATACTAAAAAGTAAGACTTGTTTTACATCGAAGTGTGGATTAAAATTGGAATTGCAAATCCAGTAGTTAATACATCAATGTTTTGGATACTTAATGTTACGGCGCGATTTTATTTTTACTTTCCAAAAAGTACAATTAAAAGTTGATACAGAATTGGCACTGAAGCCTGGTTAAGGATTACATTAAAATGTAGAGCGTTGCTAACGGTATTTGGTAATTATTTCGTCGAATGATATCGATACGTTGTTTTTGTTTTTATTTGGTGTGTTCATTAGTGTAAGTGTGTTTATTGGATGTATCGTATTTAAGTAATTAATATCCTACTAATATTATAAATGCGAAAGTTTGTGAGGATGTGCATGTGTGTGTTTGTTACTCTTTCAGCAAATACTACTGAACCGATAACAATGAAATTTAGCACACATATAGAGGATAACTTCAAAGAAAAACCCGCGTAGTTCCCGTTCCCGTGGGATTTCCGGGATAAAACCTAGCCTATCTGGTAATCTTACCAGATAGGCTAAATAAAACCTAGCCTATCTGGTAATCTTACCAGATAGGCTAGGTTTTATCCCGGAAATCCCACGGGAACGGGAACTACGCGGGTTTTTCTTTGACAACGCGGACGAAGCTGCGGGCGGAAAGCTAGTAATGTATAAAACTACAGAAGAATGTGTAGTAATATTGACATGATTTTAAAACAGCAACTATGCAGTTTCTTGCCGGTTCTTCTCAATAGATACTACTTTCCGAATCGGTGGTAAATGTTAAAATATATTATGACGATTGAAAAGTGCTTCTAGAAGAAGTCTAAATGAATAAATAAATGTTTGAGTTTGAGTTTATGTAATTATATTATGTCCGCCTATTTTGTATTTGGCTTCTACAATTTACTATAGTACTTACTTTATTATCAAATGATCCTTTGTTCCTAATCAATGAGCAATAGAAAACATATATTGATTGTATATTTGTAGCGTTAATGACTGATGATTCACAATTATTAATTCAAATTCATATTATTATATTATCAAATTGATAGACACTTTTTGTAGATTGCAAACGAAACTAATTATTAGGAGAAGATATGTACAGTTACCTTAAAAAATGGGTTTTTCATATGTAACGGTCAAATCTATGGGGACTTTCCAATATAAATGAAGTTTACGTTCCAAAAGTAAGTCGAATAACTGGCATCTATTTATTCATTATCTTAATATGAGGGTTTTCTAACTCACTACATTATTTTAGAGTTGACCGATATTATCTAACATCTCGATTCTCAATGATATTTCTTAAACAATAAGGTTGGTATGGAAAACGTATTTTATTGATAAGAATGCATTGCTCATTTGTAATTTTTAATAATAGACTTAAAAATTAAAAAAAAAGACGGAACTTGAAAGTATCGTTCAATTATTTATTTATATGGTTTTATAAAGCTTTTAAGTTTTTGCTAAGCTTTTCGCCCGCGGCGTCGCCCGCGTTTTCAAAGAAAAACCCGCATAATTCCCGTTCCCATGGGATTTCCGGGATAAAACCTATCCTACGTGTTAATCCAAGTTACTCTATATACGTGTGCTTAGTTGTTATCGGTTCAGTAGTATTTGCTTGAAAGAGTAACAAACACACACATATACATTCTTCCTCACAAACTTTCGCATTTATAATATTATAGTAGGACAGGACCAGTAGGAAGGATAGGATAGGATTCAGTCTGTTAACTATAATATATATATACTTCATCGACTGGATTTATTGTTTGTTACTAAAAAAAAAATGTTGTGTGGTTTTATGAAACCACGGTAAAAGTGAAACTGTTCGAACGGTTCCGAACACTGCTTTGTGTAGCGCATGTCGCGTGTCGGTCGGCTGCCGAGTAGGTATACGATACACGCGACATGCGCTACACAGACCAAAAAGTTTGAGACGATGTAATAAAAGTTTCACTTTAAAAATAATAAGTATCAAATAATGTAATTCGCTCTATAAATGTTTAACAGTGCATAGATTCGCGCTGAAACAAGCTGACATTTGTAATCTGTTGCGACTTATTAGTTACATTTGAAACTAAATAATGTAGTGCTTTATAAGTAAATAATCTATGACATTAGTACGAGTTTATTCATTATTAGTCATAGTTCATTATTTTTTAAGCTATTGCATAGCTTCTATCGCGGGCCTTGAGCGCGGGGACCGAATCGAGAAATTCCGTAACGAAAAAAACTCACGCTCCCCACTCCGACGGGCTCGGAGGTGTGGCTTGAAGGCATGCTATGCAATAGCTTTACCGCGGCAGTCCCCGAGTGCCACACGTCTTTTTTTATTTATCTATAGAAGGCACAGTAACAGAATATAATCCAAAAACATTTACCTACATTAACTTACTAAAATTATATCCCAATTACAATTGCACACAATATTTAAATTAATACAAATATTTATAACTAGATGCTCCTCGCGGTTTCACCCCCGTGGCTCTACTCCTGTGGGTCGTAGCGTGATGATATATATAGCCTATAGCGTTCCTCGATAAATGAGCTATCTAACACCGAATGAATTTATGAAATCGGACCAGTAGTTCCCGAGATTAGCGCGTTCAAACAAACAAACTCTTCAGCTTTATAATATTATAGTATAGATATACATAAAATGTGAATAGTGTATACCGTATAATATAATCTATCTTTAACAATCATCGATCGAATTTGATTTAAAATTAAATCTCACAATACTTACAGTAATAACATGTTTAACATTACCATTTAGGTAAAAAATTACTTTATCTGAAGTCAATCCTGCTAACTACAAATAAAATAGACCTAAATATAATTTATAAAACCCATATCTCACAATACAAACGGGATTTATTTGGTCTAAATAGCACGAAGATGTTCTTAGACCCAAGTGATTTTAGCTCACAAATTTGAACTAAATCAGCTGACATTTCGTTTGAATATGATCGTTAACATGGAGTGGGATATATTTAACATTGTAATTACAATAAAAATAAATTAACAACCGACGTTTTCGTCTAGCTGCTAGCTTAGCCATATTGTTGGAAGCTTTGGTTTAAAAAAAGTTCTAATGGAATTTTTAAACAATTAAATTCACAAAAGGCACTTATTCTGAATTACACTTTAATTAATCTTATTATTTTACCTTACACTCCATATGAAGAATAATTAATTAATACAATACCTATCTATAGAAATTTAAGAAAAAATTGAAAAAGCTCTCTTATCTCTTCTTCTCTACACACGACTCTACATAGAAAAATAAACCAAAAAAATAAACACAATTTATTTATTTATTTTAAAACTCCAGTTCCATGTTATTTGCCCATAAAACCTAAGTCTAGACTTTAGTTCCCACGTAGCTCGATGCAATTCTAGTGTGTAATGTCAGAGGTACATGTTTTTTACACGGTTTGCCCTGTAAAGTTAATGTATGGGAACTTAGGTATGAAAAATGTATAAAACCAAAGTGGGAGGGACGAAGGGATTTATGCAAATAACGTTATTAAATAAACGAAAATAACAGGGTCTAACAGTATGTATTTCTCTTATTGCTGTCCTCATTTTAACAAAAGCTACTAGAATGTAACTTTGACCCGAAATCGTATTGCCATGTCACTGAAAATTTACTTTAGTAAAATTAAACTACACTAAGCAAGGATTGAGAAAATAAAGAAAGGACCATTTTTTTAACACACACACATTCAAGATACACACACTGACAACACTAAAAACAATAAACACAACTACACACATGAACAGTACATATACCGATAGAGCATACATCTTCTAGTATCAAAGTTTAAACCTAGACTTCTTTGGAAGTGCATTTCAGTTTGGATTCCATCCAATACGAAGAGTTACCTACAGGCCAAGGCTTTTAGCTTTTAAAAGCTCTATAAATTATAAATTTGTTTGTACATGATGTTTACTAATTACCAATGCTTTCAAAAGAGGTGAATAATTAATATATTTGATTATTAAAGATCAGAAGATATCTATTAATGGAATTTTAGAATATTCTGTTTTTTTTTTTAATTTCTGGTTACGTATTTAATATTAAATTTTCAGATATTTTTTTTAGATTCATAGATTGTACTATCTGAAACGCCTGCCTCTTCCGTTTTAAAGGCCAAATAATTTCATTAGATTCTTCCGTAAATTACTTATTATAAACCAACAAATTCACATTTATTGATGTTAACTCTATAAAATATTAGCATAGAGACAGGTTTTATTTACGAATACGTTTTATTTTTATCATCATCATCATCAGCCAAAACGTTCCCACTGCTGGGACACGGGTCTCCTATGAGAGTAGGCCATAATCCACCACGCTGGCCAAGTGCGGGTTGGCGGATGTCACATGTCGTCGAACTTTTGATTCTAAGACATGTCGGTTTCCTCACGATTACTTTTATGTGAATGAATATTTATAACAAGTCAATAACTGCGTTAAAAACAACCGACTTCAAACTTGCACTTGCAACATTTACAAATACAGACAAAAATGCTCATAAAATAAAAACTACTGGGCCTATCCGAATAAAATTTTTATGGGACCAATTCGACACCATCCCGCATCGAACAAAAAAAGAATCACGTAAATCGGTTCAGAAACCACGGAGTAATCGGTGTACATACATAAAAAAAAAAAAAAAAACATACCGGCCGAATTGATAACCTCCTCCTTTTTTTTTTGAAGTCGGTTAAAAAGTAAACGTAGATTTAATAATAATATTGAAAAGTAATTAATAAAATTATCGTTCACTTTAAATGATTTATTAGTACATTTCAAATTAATGTTACATGTAATACTGTGCGATTCCCACAATAAATCAATATCTATGTAATCAATGAACATGTTTATTGAGCTATTAATATATGTTCATCTTTACAGATAATATACTTGAAATATATGTTATTAAATAGTAATTTATTTTAGTACATAAAAATACTAAAAGTCGCATGCAATGTATGCTAATAAATTTCGAACGAGCCTTACAAATAGCATTGTAATTTGACATTTGTTTAGAGAAAAAAGTTCAAACAGAGTGCAGCCAATGCAAATCATTACTAATTTTTACTTTTTTGAGGTTTACGCTTTTTATGAAAGATATTTTTACTTATTTTAGAAACTATCAATGTATATTCAGCATGTCTACTTATAACGTATTATTACGTTTTTCCCCATTATCATTTAATTAAGGTTTTAGAGAACGATAATTAGAAAGCGAGTTCCTTGTAATATCAAACAGACTTATAAATAACGAAAATTTGCTCTTTCTTATCTCTCAATAAAAGGGCATACGTTCTATAATATTATGCTTGAAAAGTATAATATTTTCTGTATTTTTCGTGTATAAATGGACCAGTAATGTCGGTCTCACGTCCCAAAAATTTACATTTGGTGCCTTATGTTACATTTTAGGGATAACCTGTATACATTTTGTATACTTAAAATAGGGGTTTATTTAGAAAGGCGCTGAGTTATTTGTTTACATTGTTTACAATAATATGTAAACGAGGTAGGACTTGAATGTTTGTGAGTTTGTAAAATTATTTTTTAATCTAAGCTACAATAACAGGGGCATTAGATGAACCTTTTAATATTCGGATTGTTTTAATAGAAAATTGACCTTTCGATTCCATAATTTTTCTTCTAGTTCATTGGAACTCCTCAGTTAAAAAAAAATATAGACCCAATAAGACGTAATAATTTTTTGCTGTGTCTCTGCTCACTGCTGTGCCTAGTATTTAATACTAGGTAGGTCTTTAGGTGCTCAAAAATGTACCTATTCAATATTTACTAATTGAAGTCACCGAAACCGAATAAACACATACAAAAGTCAAAATAAACAATTTGATGCAAGGCAGCCATAATTTCCTAGGCACGAAACCTTTGTACTATAATGAAATCCATTTAAGCGGTTACGTCTAAAGGTCCTAACCTTTATGCTATTCTCACGGCTATAAAAATTTATAATGTCACTGTTACTATTCAATACTGTATTTTCTGATAAATAACCAACAAAAATTGATCGTATTTTTCATACAATTTTTGTGCATTGTCAATTTTATATGCGTTTAAACTTTAAACCTGATTTACGTATTATTGTTTATTTGAAGATTTATTTTTCTTTCTTTCTGCAGTTATTCCCATTTCATTAATGTTTCTTTCCATACAAAATATATGTTAATCTGAATAAACTGCTAAGCAATAAGTGAATATTTGCCCATATGTCTTACTTAAATTAATTATTGAATTGAGTCTTATTTTATAGTGTTATAAAGATACAGATTATGATTCGTACTTTATTTATTAAAATTCGCAAAATGGAATATGGATGAACAAGTATCTATAGATTTAATATAGGACATTATATTTTGGAGGCTGAAAAAAAAGTTTTACCTAGTGCTTTTTGTTAAATTTTTGTATTATTATCAACACCACACACATATATATTTTATTATATGTGTATAGAGCTATAAAATAACTCATATTTTTATTCCTTACGATTTTTTTTAAGTACATTTCGAATGTAACTAGACTACGCTATGCAGACACTATTAATGTTAATCCCCATTGATATTGATACCTCGTGGGTATAGATGTATGGATGTATGGTGTATGACCATCAAGAAACGTCTGCTCGTTTGCCTTTCTATGAGACAAAGGTAAACTGCATCATTTGTGTCTGGCTAGATCCTAGATAGGTCTTAATCAGTAAAATTCTTATGTTTATCCAATTAAAAACCATTAGAATCAAGAATATCGTGATCGTTACTTCCGGAGGGACTAATGAAAATTGTATTTTCTCTAGTGTCTGACTGCTACTAATATTATAAATGCGAAAGTAACTCTGTCTGTCTGTCTGTTACTCAATCACGCCTAAACTAACTACTGAACCAATTTTCATGAAATTTGATATGGAGATATTTTGATACCCGAAAAAGGACATAGGCTACTTTTTATCCTGGGAAAATGATGTAATCCCGGAAATCCCACGGGAACGGGAACTATGCGGGTTTTTCTTTGACTGCGCGGGCGAAGCCGCGGGCGGAAACCTAGTAATACATAAATTGGATTATCTATACTAATAATAATAAAATAAAATACTATGGTTTTCACGCATAAACTACTGAACCGATTACAATTAAATTTAGCACACATATAGAGGGATTAACACATAGGATAGGTTTTATCCCGGAAATGGGAAATATGCGGGGTTTTCTTTGAAAACGCGGGCGAAGCCGCAGGCGGAAATCTAGTATATTATATACCTAAATCTCGTGTCACAATGTTTGTCCTCAATGGACTCCTAAACCAGTTAACCGATTATAATAAAATTCGCACACCATGTGCAGTTCGATCTAACTTGAGAGATAGGATAGTTTAAACATGTAGGTACCACGGGCGAAGCCGGGGCGGACCACTAGTAAATATGTATTTCCTACGCAACTTCATAGAGCCAAAACGAATTTTTTACCATTAATGAATCTTAACATTGACTGGTCATTGGTTGTAGAGTGATTAGGGAACTACGCAAATATTTTCGGGATTAATAAGGGCCAATTAAGTCCCTAATAATCCGTTTTTAGCAGTTCGAACTTTGGTAAAAGAACATCTTAACTAAATCTCAAATAAATTTGATACATAAATGATCACAGATAATTAGACGTAAGTTAGGGTGCCAATGTTTTCTTCATAGATGTTAGTATAGCAACAATTTGCCATATATTTCCTTACCTTGGCTTAAGGCACAATAGGATCCGATAGATCGTAAGGTCCTGGGGTCGATGTTTCGGACCCGTTCGGATGGTGCGATAGTGTCGTCACGGATGTTCGTGTACTTTGAATAAGACGGGTTATCAACGGACAGGGAAAAGCGACGTTTTAGGAATTGTGATGCATGATATTTGTATTATATTTGAGATTTTTAACAGTATAGTTTAGGATGATATTTTAAAGTAAATGTTAAACGAGGCATTAACCAATGATTGTGGGAAAAACACATGCTAACAATTGTACTATAATTTATGATATAGCATATTAAGTAGTAATAATTAGTTTTCGTACAGTGATAATATACCATTCTCTCTTCAACTATACTCTTATTTAATTGATGCAGCAGTTAATTAAGAAAAATATTAATGGAACGGTAAATTAATAAAAAATTTAGATACAATATTCATTTTTTGTATTTTCTCTCTTCCATGCACTATCGAATGTTACTTACATTCATGCTTTCAAATAACATTCTATATCTACGTTTTGCACGCCTCATAAGCGAAGCGTTGAGGTGGGTACTACTGTCACTTCGCGCAAAACATCTGATTTTTCAAACTTAAAATGTCTTTATGTATCATACATTGCACTTGTAAGATAATACATACACACACATATTAAGAAAAAACACTATTTTTAACGTTCATGATATTTTTGATGTCATTTTTGTTATTTAAACTAGTTAAAAAACAGTTTAAAAAAGTTCTGTCTTGGACGTCCGTGTGTCTGTATGTGCGGATCCTTTTTCTTGTTAACACGATAGCGACCGAAATACTTTACTAATCGAGTCTTTTTTTTTCTCTTACGCTTGAGTATGCTCAGGAATAGAACCCTTTCATTTTTCAGGGTCTGATTCGATGTGGTTTAATTGTTATTAAATAAACAAAAATAATAATTAATAAATAATTATTAAAAAAAAATTATGAGGCGTGCACTTTTGGATTTTCCAAACTATTTTATTACTCACATGATTTAGAACACAGAAACGCCGCGTTACAAACGCCGGGATATGTAACACCTATTTAACTATGTACCTAAAGGTCAAGCCAGCGTGATATTTAGATACTGAGATTCGGATATAACGGTAATGTTAAATAACAACGGCTTATTGTTTTGTGCTTGTCTATTTTTAACTCGGTTAAAGGTTCTGTTTTGGTTTGAAGTCGTGATGATGCAGCGGCTAAATGCTATAACGATAGTTCAGAAATATTTGCGTAAAAAGTTAGATTGAAAAATGAATTACATAATATTCTGTAATAATCATTAAAAAGATGAATTTATCCACACAAATGATAATATTATAATTATTATATTTCTGGTAATGTTTATATTTTTTAAACCTGCTAGAAAATTTTTGCATCCGATCGTTATGCTGTCCTAAATTCAAAAAATACTGATCGTTTGACTCCAATAGACCTCGTCTGGAAAGAGACTCGAAGCTCGCAAAAACAGTCAAAAAGTATGTTATTGCTCTAGGTTGATGACTATGCATCAAAAGGTGCAAAACAGAGCTAGGAACCAATTTAGAAGTTCATACAAATGGGCGCCATAGAACCGACAAATGTAGAAAGGATGTACGAAAAGTGAATTATTCGTCAAAGTCACTTTCAATTGGAGTCAGCTATCGATTCTGCTCACCTTTCATTTAACTTATAGCAAGCACTCTTTTGTGGAACGTTGCTATGCATCTTTTGAAAGGCGTTGTCGTTTGGCGTCAAAATATCAATTTGTTAGAGATGGGTCATAGATGTAAAATGTATGGAAGAACTTTGTTATAGGTTTATGTCATATTTGGATAGTGTTGTTATAAACGGATTGTCTCTTTAGGAGAAAATCTTTTAATATTGAATTTTTAATATTAGCTAGCAACTGGCAACATCTATATAACTACATATATTTTTATCAGATGAAAAATACAAATTTTTCAGTACTAATGTGTAAATAAAATGTTATCCTAATATAGTATTTTTTTTCGTTTATGTTTTGAGGGTCATAACATTAAAACAAATTCAAAATTAACATATTATGCTTAACTTTATTTATAACCTAATTAAATGCTATACAATTCTTAATTCCATACAAACTTATTTATCTTACCAAAATCTTTACCAAAAATCACTATCAGTTTCAAACGAATTGGGCAGATCATTTGCAGTGGGCGTCTCATCAATTGTTTCGTAATTGGATAAATCGAATTTATCAGCTAAGAAAGTATCAGCTGGATACGTGACTGGTTTATCCGTAGAAAAGAACGCTTCCATTCTACTCATTGTTGGTTTTTGTGTTATGTCAATAGCGACGGTCGTTGTTTCATCGTCTTTAATCATGTCATCAAATTTGACGATTGCCTCATCTTTTTCAGGTTTAGGACGACAGAAGCCTTCATTGAACACCCAACCGTGAGGGCAGATGAAGATTTGCGGGGTGAGAGACCCTTGTTTGGAAAGACAGACGTAGTAGTGGTTAGAGCTGGTTAATAAAGATCCTGCTTGGCCGACTTTAGAACAAGGTGGGACGGGTCTACTGGTGCACTGACCGTTGGAAAGAATGACCTGGAAAACAATATATTGATATTAAATAAAATACTAATACTTAATATCCTTATATATAAAATTCTCGTGTCACAATGTTAGTCTGCATACTCCTCCAAAACGGGTGGACCGATTCTCATGAAATTTTCTGTGCATATCGGGTAAGTCTGAGAATCGGCCAACATCTATTTTTCATATGTACCACGGGCGAAGCCGGGGCGGACCGCTAGTATCTTCTAAATTTTTAAAAATTATTGTAAAATCAACAATAAGTATCCTTTTTTCAATCCTATTCATACATGTTGTCTTTGAAACATTTAAAACTGAATTATATGCCTACAGGAGTGAAATACAAATAATAATAAACTTACCGAACATTGTGCAGTTTGTGGATCATATCCATAATGTCTGGGACACAAGGCGACTCTGTGGTCTGCTGGTCTACCGTCTGGCAAACCTTCTGGCGGGGAGCAGAGGTGGAACTTCCTGCAGTCGAATGCGTCAGGGAATATTCCCACCTAATAGCAAGTAACTTAATCACTTCAGAACCTAATATATTTAGTGAAGAGTATCAATGTTAATTGAATGATGAATGGAACCGTCTATATTTCTAGCAATAAATAATTGATAAAAAAAAGTTTAAAATATTTTTTGAGTTACGCTAATATATATTTCACGGATCTTACCTGTTCACAAGTATGCTGATACTTCTGTGTGACGACATCACACTCCGGCACGGCTTCCGAGCTACACTTCTTCAAAATAGCGTTGCAAGTCTGATCTCCAGGGCATTGGTGTAGTGGTACCTAAAAATTAATAAATAATGCATAAAAATGAATTAAAAATATTTTTAAGGATACAAAAAATCACGAGACGATATAAAAAACAATGCTTTTTGTTGTATCGTGGTGATAGCTAATCTCTCGGCTATCAATTCATACAGTTAAGAACATGTATTGTAAATTGTAATAAAAGGCTACTTTTCAGCTATTCAGCTCGCGATTTGATTTCTACCATTGGTTAGTCTATGCAATTAGAAACAAAGATTACAATAACACCATTATGATCTTTCTTTGTTCCAAATTTCATCCATCTAACTAATAGCAAATATCCATCCATCATCGGATACTTTCGTATTTGTAAAAGTTTGCTTTTTAGGATTTATTCGCGTTTATTTAAATAAAAATATATCCTAAGTACGTACATCGATTTGATTATCACATTCGTACGTGTTTAAGTACATAATGTTCTAGATGTTTCTTTAAACAGTATCTGGCAAACCTAAATACTTAGAAGTTATGACTCAAATATAAATATATTGTTTACATTCAGTCATATCTAATGCTATAACGAATGACCTTTTTTGGATTGAATGAACTAAGTATATTAATAGTTCATCACCATATTTTATTACCATAATAATTATATTATGGGAATAAAATATGGTTATATGGTTATATGGTTATATGGTTCCCATAATAATTATATTATGAGAATAAAATATGGTTATATAGTTCCCATAATAATTATATTATGGGAATAAAATATGGTTATATGGTTATATGGTTCCCATAATAATTATATTATGGGAATAAAATATGGTTATATGGTTATATGGTTCCCATAATAATTATATTATGGGAATAAAATATGGTTTCTGAATCATGTGAATTTTTACATTGCATAGATCTTATATTGCATAGACCAATGTATAGAGAAGTAAGATTTTAAACTGAAAGAAGCAGATTATTCTTAGATTTCCTCGCCTCTAGAGAAATACCATATCTGAACTAACTACAAGATTAAAAGAAAATTGAATAAAATTACATATCTCAGAAGATTTTCCTTTGAATGAATTACATATTATAACTCTTGGTAGGAAGAAAGGAAATACGAGAACACAACACGGTTATGTGGATAATGTGTTCTCTGTACAATCACTACGTAAAACAAAGTCGCTTTCCACCGTCTGTGTTTTTATATGTTTAAATCTTTAAAATTATGCAACAGATATTGATGGTTATTTATAAAAGATAGAGTGATTCAAGAGGAAGGTTTAATATATATTTTATTAGGTTTAGACGAACCGGGTGAAGCCGTGGGTGAAAACATATTTTTCAATTAACACATTTTGGCATTAACAATATTAGCAGTTGACCGCCTCCTTGGTACAGTGGTTGACGTGTGAGCGTAGAACCGAGGGGTCCTGGGTTCGATTCCCCGTGGAGACGAAGAAAAAAAAATGTCTTGGTCTGGCAGGACACAGAAGGCTAATCACCTACTTGTCCCTAAAGAAAATCGATCAGTGAACCCCACTTGGGGACACGGGACTTCACTTTATTATATTAGCAGTAACAAGAAAATACCTTAAGCCATCCCACTGGCAGAGCGACACACGTGATAGCATGGGTGCAGTTCTGGCAAGTCATGCCAGACTCCCGACAGATACCTTCCACGTCCACCTCACCACTGCCTAAGGATCTGCCAAGGGGTACACCAGCCATTCTGTTGCCTGATATGACTCCGCCTAGATCGATGGCAGACTGGAATAATAGAGGATTACTTGTGATGATATTAAATTAAGTTAAGAAACTTATAAAAGAGTTATTGAAGCTGTATAGAGAATAAAATAAAAATCATTTATTTAATAAAATAAACAATACTAAGGGTAGTAAGGAGTAACATTTAACATAGATTGTCCTAGAAAATAAAGCTGTTTATTAAATAAAATGTAACAATTTACGTTGAAGCGGTTAGGAACGAAAATCCATACTAATATTATAAATGCGAAAGTAACTCTGTCTGTCTGTCTGTTACTCAATCACGCCTAAACTACTGAACCAATTTTCATGAAATTTGGTATGGAGATATTTAGATAGCCGAGAAAGGACATAGGCTACCTTTTATTGCGAAATATGTACCACGGGTGAAGCCGGGGCGGACCTCTAGTTTAATATAAATTGTTGTCCTATTATTTATTTCGACGCTCAATGTAGGTAGGTATGTAGGTATTTTTTTGGACATAATATAATCTGTAGGTTGTACAAGTACAATTAATTTTACGTGACACGATGAAAAACTTGGAATTTTTCTGCAAAGTGGAGTAAAAGAGTAAAATTAGTGGAGATTTTACTTTCAGGTAAAGAACAATTGAACCCAGGATATATACAAATAATAACTAATATATAATAACTCAATATACACTTACCATACTGCCAAACACAAAAATTGAAAGAAATAATATTTTAATCCACATTTTGGACAAATTCGGTCGCTCCAGATAAAGTTCGTAACACGTTTGAGTAGTAAATTTTGGAAGGCCGGTAATCTTTGACCTCTTATCTTATTCGATTGCGCAGTATAAAATGAAAATAAAAATATCTTCCGTAGTCATTAATGTAGAAATAAAAAAGTTCCTTTGTATTCATTTTTGATAAAACTTTAAATTTATTAAATAACTCCTACTTTGATTAAGTCATAGTTTAAAACGACTAAACCAAACTTCAAAATTAATAATTTAGAAAGAAATATAATTATATTTATGCATGGAATAATTGATTGGTCATGTTACATTATAATTAGTTAAAAATCCGGTGATAATTATCAGTAAGTATAACGTTATTTAGTAATGATTAAATAATTAAGGTATAAAAAGCTCATGTCTTTTCCTCTTATATCAGCTGTTCGATTGAATTAAAATTCAGTTAATCCGATATACTTCATATTTAATAACATTTCCAACTGGAATATATTTATAACTCAGCCTAAAATTTTTTGGACTCATATTAAGAACTTGCGGAAAGGCGGATCCACTTATCCCTCGCAGATGGTTTTGAATTCAGAAGTCGCCAACAATCCTACTGATATCGCTAATTTATTTGCAAAGCAATTTTCTTCTGTATTTGATCCAACACATACTTCACCCGATTATTCTTCATCCAATGATGTTTCCCTTATTAAAATCACAAACTCTTTTAACATATCTCAACATGCTGTCTACAGAGCACTCTTAAAATT
>CAJQZN010037880.1:17117-34922 GCA_907164685.1 Colias eurytheme | reverse complement strand
GAATTATCGAAATCGGTTCAGCCGTTCTCGAGTTATGCGCTTACCAATACATTTTTCGATTCATTTTTATATATATAAGATTTACTGTATGAGATAAATTATCCACTCTATCACAGAATAGAAAGAAAGATACTTTAAATAATACTTAATAGTAGAGTCATTAGGACTCTGTGTAAAACGTTATATTTACGAGCCTTGGCTGGTTTGTAGACAAGCCTACATGAAGGTGTCTTAATTAATATAAAATATTACCTTATATGAATAAGTATATACAATTTTTTTAGTTGCCGAACTAGCAGTGCATAATTTCAAAGTACGTGTGTAAATTAGTAATCTTAACTTTTTATATTATAAATGCTATACCTACTTATAATTATTATTGCACTATTTTTGGTGTGGCAATTATATTGATACATTTTAATTTTCACCAACCAAAGAATACGTTGCAAGGTCTCTGAAATATAAAAAAGCATATTAGATGAGAAAAATGATTTTGAACTTGGAAGCAAATGGTAGGAGTCCCCAAAAAATTGTCCAAACATTGATAACTCAAGATTGACGGTCACTAACGAGCGACGTTCGTCCATCGGGGGTGATATGAAAATTAAATAACTTTTTTATAAATGACCATCGTTTAGAAACGATTTCAGGACCTTTTATTAGATTTAATAAACATTATATTATATACTTTCTTTATAATATTTCTAACGAAATCCTGACTACATACATATTATTGAAATATCACACTTCTTGTAACTGAAAAATGTCTGGCAGGATTTTAATAATATTACAATCTTTGGTTTGTGAATTTGACTCCCATGGACAAATACCACTATGACTTTTAAATATTAAACCTTACCGAAAACACATTCATAATAATAATAATAATATAATAATATTTTCAATTACCTAAGTACCAAAAATCGGACCTTAAACACATACAAGATGTTGTGTTGAAGGCTCTAATAATCTGAACATATATATATGTTTGGTAGTAACTACATAATATTTAGTACTACGGTAATAAGCATTACGCAAATAGTACACAGAACATAAAACCATAAGAACAACAAGACGACTTGAATTGGATCAAATAATGAAATGAACAAATGCAAAAGGAAAATTTACACTCACGGAAGTTCTGAGAATGTGAATCACAAAGTAGAAGTACCTTTGTAAATGTTCAGAGAAAGAACTTAATTTGAACGCTCAGTAGTTTAAGCCTTTCTCTTATGTTATTTATGCTAATATTACATGTTTTGTATGGTTCATTTAGGGCTGGTTTCACATTTTCAAGGTGATAAAATAGCGGGAAATACATATATGAAAATATAATTTCTTTTTTGTATGGTTATAAAATAAAATATACGCAAGGGCTAAATGTCTATTAGGGACCTTATTAATAAGATGCGAATTCTTTATTATTTGGAAATTACTTAATTAATAAAATTGTATGTCTGCTAGCTCACTCGGGAAACGCTTTTCGACAAACACTTTTATTAATTAGACACATAAAAAATTGTTTGCGACCTCTTCTCAAACCTACTGTCAGTCAAGTAGTTTTGGAGGACCTACGATACAATTAAAAAAAACTGAAACTCTTGTTTCCTTAATATCTTATAACTAATTAATTTAAAATATATCTTCTTATATATAAAAATGAATCGCAAAATGTGTTGGTAAGCGCATAACTCGAGAACGGCTGAACCGATTTCGATAATTCTTTTTTTATTATATTCCTGGAAGTACGAGGATGGTTCTTATGTAGAGAAAACGTAAACATGTACCACGGGCGAAGCCGGGGCGGACCGCTAGTTTATATATAAAAATGAATCGCAAAATGTGTTGGTAAGCGCAAAACTCGAGAACGGCTGAACCGATTTCGATAATTCTTTTTTTATTATATTCCTTGAAGTACGAGGATGGTTTTTATGTAGAGAAAACGTAAATATGTACCACGGGCGAAGCCGGGGCGTACCGCTAGTTTAAAATATAATGGCATAGGTACCTTTTGAAAATCTGAATATTCAAGTCATAGGTGCTGCTTCGAATAATAAGTACATTTTACAATATTTGCCGATTATCTTACTGACAATTTATTCTTTTTTTTTGGGACAACAATCAAAGTCTAAGGAAAATAAATACACTGTTTCAATATTAAGGAGACGCTTGTGCAACTTTAGGACCTCATTTAGAAATAAGAATACCTACTCATTGATATGACTTATTTAAATTGTGTAGTAACATTATAAGGCTCTTATTTATCTTCCCATAAAACCTGTATCATCCTACTATATATTATAAATGCGAAAGTGTGTGTGTGTGTGTGTGTGTGTGTTTGTTACTCTTTCACGCAAATTCTACTGAACCGATTACAATAAAATTCAGCACACATATAGAGGGTAACTTGAATTAACACAAAGGATAGTTTTTACCCCGGATATCCCACGGGAACGGGAACTATGCGGGTTTTCGTTTGAAAACGCGGGCGAAGCCGCGGGCGGAAAACTAGTTATTAAATAATTACATAAAAAGCTTAAATAATTACAAAGAAACAATCTTAAAAAGTTTTTTAGTACAACTAAAAGTTTGGTTGTAGTGGGTTCGATTCCCATATTCTTAGTTAGCTGCATGCATAGTTAAGCTTTTTTTAGTACTTCAAGGTGATGTGAAAAGTTCTAGATATTAATTTATTTACTTAATCAAAAGAACTTCTACATACAAGACTACAATATTACATTCCATACAATTAACCAGTCTAATTATATTTCGTTAGGAATTAGAAATAAGAACGTCTCTTATAAATCAAATCAAATCAAATCAAATCAATGAATGATTTGATTTAATTATATTTTGTTAGGAACTAGAAATAATAACGTCTCTTATAAATTATTTTTAAGAGCTTTAATATGAAAAATCTGGACGTTAACTCATATTAAGTCCTATTTCATAAGATAAAACCACCTTTAAGATAAATAATGGCATTAACTTCATTAAACGCAGTTTATTAAAAAACAACGTTTTGAGAATGGCGGAGGGATTTTGAGACTCATCGCATTTAATTCGGAATTTTCGTTGGTCCCGTGTTGATTCATGATTGTAGGGTGGATACGCCTATATTAATAAGTGTTTTGTCTGTTTGTCCATGTACCTATAGGTTAAATTTTGACTCCACTGACAAAATTAATGCTTTACAAAGATAAAGAAATATTTATCGATGAACGAGCTTAACAATCCTCCTGTAACAAGTAGCTGCAGCAGAAAGCTGAATACTGAATAATATAATTATTACACTAATGTAGTTTGCACTAGAGGAATATAAAAGAAAGTTAAAGTCATTTATGGTTATAAACAGCATTATTATAGGAAGCTAAGTTAAAATTGCATAAGGTATTAAACACTATTAGCATTTCAACCTATTCCAGTTTATTCTGACAAATGGGTACTAAAAAGCGTTATAATTTCACAGGTTATAGCAATTTCATGGCTCCAGAGCTATATTAATGGCGTTTATTTATATTTTATAAAGTCCCAGTTAATCACAATAATTGGTGCCCTACTGTCGCAACGATCTGCAATGAATCGGTATTTTGAAAACTATTCGGAAACGATTCATTCGCCGTTCAATTGTCCGTAGTGTAGCGTCGACAGAAAAACATAAACATAAGAAAAATATTGATATGATTTAACTTAATTTTCATAATACACAAATTAACAATATAGATCCATAGATATCGTACAATGATGAATTTATGTGTTGACTAAACGCCAATTTTTCTATATACATGTATAATATTGATTCAAGAGTTTTTTTGGTAGTCAGTTAGAAAAATAATAATTGTTTACATTTATTATGACTAGTATCTTCTCTTGATAGAAAGAAATATTTTAAACTAATTATTTTTATGGTCATTATTCAATAATGACACACGCTACTTAGGATTTATCTTTTTATATTAATTTTATTGTTAAATCTGTATTGAACACATTAACAAATACTATAAACAAAGCTTTGAACCACTCTAGAAGTAATATTCTGCATACAAACAGGTAATATTTGAAAATATTATCTAGTTGGATAAAAATCCAATGACACAACGTCGCACACACGAAGTAACAGCGTGGTAACAGCAAGCAAATGCAGTACGTGCCGCGGCATAAATTTATAGCGAATGTGATATGGGTACGTGCGTGTTTTCGTTATTAAATATATTGTAGACACCGATACTGTGGATGGATTTGGTATTGTTTGTTGTATTGGATGTTGAAGAAATCTGAATATATAATTGAGATTTAACTATTAAGTACTTTTTAGATGATAAAAATAAAGTTCAAAAATGTATGTTTGGTAGAAAAACACATTTTGATAGTATTTTAAGTTTCTTGTAAAACACGACAAGAAACGACTATTGTACACTCTACAAAGTCATGTAGACCTCTAGATTATATGTATTATAATCGAATGATTATTAAATGATTATTCTGACCGTACTTCACTGTTACATAACTCGCTGCTTATTGGCTATTGAATTCGTTAATCAATTTAATTATAGTCTACGCTCAGAGACAGAGCTTTCTAAGCAATATTTATTTATTTGCATTATATTATTAATTAGGGGAGCGTAGTAAAATTGTGCATTATATTATCGATGTTTTAGTTATATACATTTAAATGAGAAAATTAATGATACTGTAAAACTCAATTGTTTGAGAATACTTTTTATATTCAAATTGAATAAATACATAATAAGGTAGTTTACATGGCATAAAATATTTTAGGATATGGTACGGACAAAGTATGCACATAAAACTATAAATTGGGTGTCACAAAACTGCAGAAAAATTAATAATAGGTATTTTTTAAATTAACTTATTTTTTACATGAATTTTTAATTCATCTTTTTTGCGCACCGTACCGAATTTCAGTTGCTATGTAATGCGGCTGCTTATTGCCTGTTAGTTCCGAAATAAAGCTTCTATTTGGAACAATATTGGAATTTTAGAAATGTTCCGGGCTGGAACTCTTGCTTCAGTCTTGGAAGAGATAAGAGTATTCTGTGATCAATGCATCTTGTAATCCTTATCTTTTTAACCAACTTCAATCAAGGAGGATGTTCGATGTTTTATTCTTTAGTTCAATAAGTAAGGTTATGCAATTGTCGATGCTTAAAATGAAAAGAATTTGTTTATAATCATACTGGCATTGATTTACCATTAGAATAAAAATAGGCTTGAAAAGAGGGGCAGTGAAAATCTGGTCGATTAGGCGAAGAATTTGTTTGTTGAATGCTCCCATATCAGGAACTACTGGCCCGATTTCGATATTCCTTTCACCTAACACCTTTGAATATGTGCTTTATCCCTTCATGGTATATGCTACATATTTACTACGGATAAAGCCGGGGCGGGGCTTATATAATCCATACTAATATTATAAATGCGAAAGTAACTCTGTCTGTCTGTCTGTTACTCAATCACGCCTTAACTACTGAACCAATTTGCATAAAATTTGGTATAGAGATATTTTGATACCCGAGAAAGGACATAGGCTACCCTTTTTTACATAGGATAGGTTTTGTCCCGGAAATCCCACGGTAACGGGAACTATGCGGGTTTTTCTTTGACTGCGCGGGCGAAGCCGCCGGGGGAAAGCTAGTAGTAGATAAAACGAAAAGAATAAAGAAAATACAGTTTCAAAGACATTAACGTCAAATAAATTGCACCATCAATTGTTATCAAAATAACTTATTTGATATTCTGTTTAGGATATTATTTTGCATCAAAGCAAACACATACTAGTTTGAGCCGCTGATTTACTCACCATATAATTTAAAATTTTCAATGTACATAATATAAAAAGGCAATTAATGAAATTAAACAAACGCGCTTTTAAATCTCACATCAGACCAAAAATTGTGTGTATATTAATCGCATAAGTTGCGGTGTTAAAAAAACTTATACAATTGAGTAAAAGGTGAATTGAATGATATAAATGAAATACAGTTTTATATGACTTGTGTTTTATAAGCAGTGAGCTAAAAATATCGATGAGTATGATAGATCTATTATAGAACCTTGAAAGCTATAGCTGCCTGAAAAATGACCCACAGGTTAAGTAACCAAAGCGATCGTGTGTTGATGGATGACCAGAGCGGATACGTTTTGAGGGGCTCGTAAAATGGCTGACTGCTGTTTGTTATAGTAATTATATGGAGTTTATATTACTGACTAAAAAACTTGAGGAGCAATAATATTTGTGATTAACTAATTGTCTTTTTTTATTGTAAGTTTAAATAAATGCGATATTGAAGATACAATTTGTTTATTTTTACTCTTTTAACTCATTTTCCGAGTAATTACTTAGTTAATTAATGTACAATTGGAGAAAGTAGTATTTATAAAGATTATCAGAAATATTACTCGAGAAAGTGATAAACAAACAAACAGTTGAAATTAAAGAAGATTGATAGAGCCAATTATGTCGTTCTAAGTTCCGTTCAATTACTTAAAAATTAGGTCACATTTCAGTCTATAAAATGTACTAAAACATTGGATAAACCTCAAAATATTGAGTAAAATGATAAAGTACATACTGTTTCTATATTTTGTGAATACATCTTTTGCTTTTAAAAATGATACCATACAGTTAGTTGTGGATTATTTTAAGGAGAATAATGTGAAAACTGTATGCTTGTTATCCTGCGATAATGACGGTAAGATATTATTATGTTGAGATTTGAGACATACAGTCTTTAATAATTTACATAAATAAATCATAGGTACTAATATTCTCAACTTTATCATCACTACCTTAATTTTATTTATATTATTAATTATTATACAAAAAAGTCATGGGTCTCTCCGTTTGTCTGTTCGTGATAAACTCCGAAACTACTGCACCGATGTTCATTCTGTTTTCACTAATAAATAGCGTAGTTATATAATTTGTTAAGTTTCAGAGCACGCGGGTGAAGCTGCGGGCGGAAAGCTAGTTGTCTAAACCATAGTGAACCATTATTTGCCTGGATATAAACGAGTATAAAATACATATAAAATTGAAACAAAAACATATTTCTAAGTCCGTCTTTACAGTCTATAATACATAACTTTTATAATAGGATCATCTTTACAGTTTCCTATACAAAAGATATTATTGTAAATTTCAGATCATAACTTCGTGAAAGCAGCAAATAATAATTCGATATCTGTATCGCAGTATAACTTCGCCAAATCGGGTAATTTAACTGGATTTAAATCGTGCTTGCGTCGATCATACACGTTTACTGGAGTCAGTGTTAAAGCGGATTGTCATTTATTTGATATCATGATTTATGTATGTATTTGTAATAACATAATAATTAACATTAGCCGCGTGATTTCCTGCTCTTTAATTATTGAATTTAAAAAGATTCTGAATGCTGGTATAAAGTCTGGGTCACATATTTTGATCGTATATTCACTGGCGATATAAAAATCTTCGTGTGCTGTTTTATAATTTTATTTACAATTGTTTTCTGTAACTCAAAAATACAAATACATTGTCATCTTATTTACTCTATGTAATAACGTTTAGTCTAGTTTACTCAGGCAAGCTATATTTCGTAGACTCCCTACAGTCTTGATAGAAAAACTGTTTAATTTACATGAAAAAATTGTCATTTATTTTCAGGCATCCGAAAATAAGCTGTTAAATTCATATTACAAATGGCTTATTATTAACGACAATAAAGATGGATTAACAAGCGAATCTTTGGATGAAAATATATTTTCTAAACTGAATTTATCAGTTAATGCGGAAGTGACTCTTGCAAGCCGTGAAGGTTACTCTTTGTTTATTTTATTTTTAACTAGATTACCGCCCGCAGCTTCTACCACATTAAGAAAAACCCACATAGTTCCCGTCCCTGTGGGATTTCCTAGAAAAGTAGTCTACGCCTTATTCTGGGTCTTCAGCTATATACATATCAAAGTTCATTGTAATCGGTTCCGTAGTATTTGCGTGAAAGAATAAAAACATCCATCCATCCATCGCTTTTAACAAAAACAAAACCCTATAATGCAATTCCCTTAATTTAATATTGATTAAGATTTAAATAATATAATTAAGAATAATTTGAAACAAATAACTCTGTTTTAGGATCGGATTTTAAGTTGGAGGAAGTTTTTAATTTCGGTAAGATACAAGGCGGTCGTGTTGTTATTAGCGAAATTGGGTTCTGGAGTTTGGGAAACGGTGAGTTTTATCAAGTTCTGTAGAAGATTTGTTTAATAAATATTTGAGTCGATATATTATGTGACTAATTGTGGCTAGTAATTTATAGTAAGACATGATATAATTGAATCGTCTTGGCTTTCATATTAATTATGCTTTTATTTCAAGATTGGAAGAATATTAATTCAAAATATGATTTAAAAATTACTCACTATAGTTAATCAAGAGCAGATAATCAGTATTACATCTATCGAAGGATGGATAATAAATCGTTTATCTATACTAATATTATAAAGAGGAAAGGTTTGTATGTATATATGTATGGTTTTCACGCATAAACTACTGGACCAATTTTGATGAAATTTGGCACAGATAATCTTTAGACCCTGAGAAAGAACATAGGCTACCTTTTATTGCGAAATATGTACCACGGGCGAAGCCAGGGCGGACCGCTAGTTTTACTATAAAATGAAACTGAAAAGAGATTACTTTTACAGGTTTATTTATAAAGCCTGCAGGATATAAATACTCGCGTAGATTCGATTTTGAGGGTATTCACTTGAGATTGATGATTGTGGTGAGTTATTGCATGAATTTATCGCAATAATATTATATAACAATAATATAAATTTCTATATAGAGCAATTTCTTATAAAATCCTTAATAGTTTAATACTTACTTCAGCTTCTGTTTCATGCCGTCAAGTAAAGTGATACATTAAATATATTTTCTCCTTAATATTCTAATTGTCTGAACTAATTTTGATAGGAAATTGATAGCTGAATACATATTTTTGATTGAAGAAAAAAAAGAAGCCATTTGATTGGCCTGTAATCAAAAGCTAGAAATTAAAATATATTTGGTACTATTTTTCAAATACATTATAAATATATTTATATTTTTTTAGTATCAAGGGAAACCCGAAGAGTTCAGACCCGAAATGATATTAGAACGAGAGCTTGCCGATGGTATCTCCATAGTAACGCAATCGAGTAGCATGGTCCTTGTTGAAGTAGCATCTATACATAATATCAAGTAAGTAGTAGTCTTTGTCATCATTATTATGTTAAAATAATATTATGTAGTTACATATTTTGTAATGTAATATTGACTTGTTTTAAGACCAACTATGGAATTTCTTGCCGGTTCTTCTCCATAGATATACTGCTTTCCGAATCGGTGGTAAATGTTTAAAATATGTTATGAGTTATGACGATTCAAAAGTGATTCTAGAAGAAGTCTAACTGAATAAATAAATGTTTGGGTTTGAAGAGGTTTGGTCTTCGGTCTCCCCGCTATAGCCCTCTGGTGGTCTACGGGCACTTAATTAATTTAAAAGTACTTTTAATCCGTGGTCCATCGCTGCCATGTTTTGACCATTATAGACATAGGATTATTATATTTTCTTCTATTCCCGATCCATGGCCCGCATAATTATTTCAAATTATCAGTCCTATAATGGTCTGTCTCTATAATAGTCAAAGTCATGGCAGCGGTGGACCACGGGTAAAATTAAAATTATTGTATCTATAGGTTCAATTACAGCATCTGCGATAGATGGGTGGGTGACTACAAACGAGAGAGTCCGTATGTAAGTAAACAATAAACTATATACTATAATTTAAATGAAATCCGAAATAAAATAAAATCTATTTTTTCAAATTATTCATACATCCCTTCTTACCTTTATTTACACTATATTTCCTGTAAATGTATTTCTTTCCTTTGCATCGTAAAAAGTCGTGGGTATTGACTTATACATTTATTATAAGTATATGCCATGACGAATATAAAATTGGCCTATTCTGTGAATATTCTTTCAGGCAGTAACAAATGCCCTCCACTTCGGAGATATCGACATAACGCCCTTGCTTCGTCTTCTTCCGTACCACATAAACTATTATGATGTTATCAATCAGCCCGTTACTCATGTTGAGTGAGTATTTTTATATGTAAATATTAAAGTTTTTATTCCATGAAAGAAGAAAATATAATGATATGTTTCGAATGAAGTTACAATGATATTTTACCCAAATCATAATTTCAGTATTTAGAGCTTATTTAAGGTTAACAAAAAAGTTTCAAATATTGCTTACTAAGCCCAAATGTTATGTAGTTATAAGTAATATTTAGATTGAATGTGATTGTAGTTTTATGCCCATGTGGCCAGATGAATTTTACTTCTCTTTAAATTGTTGTGTCTACGGGATAATGGTAAATAGTCAATCCCCTGACTTATGCCAGATCGTAACTTTTATATTGATCGGCATCGAGTATGATTAAAAAGCACTCAACAAAACGCATTGTGTTAAAGAGATTGTCACCATAATAGTTCCAATAAAACCAAATAAACGCAGAACCTAAAATAAACTTGTATATCTTTCTTCAGAGCCAGATACTACTACCGCATACCAACCACAGGGGTTGGAAAGTTCGAGAACCAGTTTCTAACACCATTCACGACTGGTGTGTGGTGGTGCGTGGTAGCAGTGATCGCCCTGTGTGGTCTGGGCCTGCTGCTCTCAGCGATGTTAGAACGCCGTCCATTGGCGTGGCATTATGCGTTCTTCTCTGTGATTGCTTTGACTTGCCAGCAATGTATGTTGTTTTGTTGGTTTATTAATCTATACTTGATGTAACGCTCAATATTTGTTTGTTTTGGCGCGGTAATATTTTCAGGAAAAAAAATCTTTTAGTGTTATATTTATCATGGAAAGCTATAGCCGGAGAAATACCTCTAGGCATAGCTAGTCTTTAATATATTTATAGGTATATAGGTATATTTAAATACGTTGATACGAAACTAAATATTATGTAGATATTATAATATCACCTGAATCAATGACCACCGAATTCAAAGAAGTAATTTTATAAGACAAACTAAAGAAAAAGATAGAATTGCCTTTTATCAAATGACTAATACCGATTTCTGAACGCACACATACATTTATATGCCCATATAAGGCATACACACATACCTACGTAGGTATATAATATGTTTTGCCTAGTGCCTATTAAAAAAGAACATGAGAAAAATTTCTTTCCTAGCTCGTATTTCCCTTTCGAAAGTTCATGAATTAGTCACAGCCGCTGTAAACGAAATACTTAAAAATTTATATTTCTGTAGTACGAAATTACAGCTTGTAATTTCGTAGGAAAAAATTAAAGCATCGAGTTTGTAATTAAAATTTCTTGTTTTTAGTTTTTGAAGATGTCAACGAGGGTGCCGTCAAAAGAAACTCTACAGGTAAATATATTTTTGAAATAAAAATGTACATTTTTTAGTGGTTGCGATTACATCAGTCGAAGTAAATTAGATTTAAAATATGAGTGGATTTGGAGATGTTATTAAATATTAAGGTTAACTACTTCAAGCACTCGCGTTTAGAAAATAATGACAAAAATACATATTTTATTTTTTACGTTGTAATATGCATTGGTAGACAAAAAATTACAATTTAACTAAAAAAATATAAACTTAATTAATGTCTTATGCGTTTAATGTAAAAAAGTACATCCCCTGTATCACTGTTATATATAGGTATGTGTTTATGTTTGTATCTTCTTTGAAGTATATAATAAATCGTGTTTAAAATCCATTAAAGTCTTTAATTTCTCAACTTACAATACAGCCAAGAAAAAAACAGTGTTAGTAACTTACATATCAGTCAGGTAACTGACAGAACTTATGTTTCAGCCAGGAAACTGACAGTGTTAGTAACTGGAGTGTCCTGCGTGCTCATATTCAACTACTACACGAGCAGCGTGGTCAGCTGGCTGTTGAACGGTCCACCTCCCTCCATCAACTCGCTCTGGGAACTGATGGAGAGCAGCCTGGAGCCGGTGTTCGAGGATGTGGGGTACACGCATTCGTGGCTTCAGGTTTGGCTGTGATGGATTAAGTTGGTAGTATTGGAATGATCATTAGATATCTAATGATAGATACCCGAATAGGAGGCGTGTCCCAGCAGTGAGAATATAATATTAGGTGGTCTGATGATCATGATTATTATGATGACAGTCAAATATCTAATTAACATGAAAAAGATTCCCTTAGAAATACGTTGATACCTATGATAAAGATTGATGTTTGAATGTTTGAACTACGATTAATGAAGAAGTGATTGTCTTTTTGCTACGATATAATCGCTACGCAATTCATGAGAATGTTTTGGTTTATATTGACTGCAATATAGCGATGATTGTTGAATACCCGCAGGCTTTTTTGGCGCATACCGTATAAGCCAATAGAATTTTATTAAGGAGAATGGGCAAATTGGGCCTGAAACTTGGGCTAAGTCCAATACACACGAAATATTGTTTTTGTGATAGATCATTACACATACCTTACGAAAAAAATAAAATAAAAAAATAAATCAACCGGGTTCTTGTACAGTCAAGGCAAAAAGTTTTATTTATTTGGCTATTATTTTGCGCACAATAACGGTGTTTTTAATTCGAGTGAAGTAAGTATAAATCTAAATGTCACTGGAGTGACTGAGTTTAACCACAAAAAACGTCTAACTACGTTAAATTATAATAAACACGGTATAGGTACCTGTTACAAAACATAATATTAGTGTATTTCGCTTATTAGAAGGCTTAAGATTAGTACGTATTTGAAAGTGAAAGTGAATTGGAGTAACATAAAGATGTCATTGTCTTATAACAGTTATTTATTACAAAAAATATTATACACAAAGAAATAAAACTTGATGTGACTGTACAAAAACCCGGTTGATTATTTTTATATATATATTTTTCCCGTTATGTATGTGTTATGATCTATTATAAAAACAATATCTCATGTGTATTGGTCCAACTCAAGGGTTCAGGCCCAACTTCCATAGTAAAATGCCCATTCTCCTTTATATTTATAACATTTATTTCAATAGCAAAGATCAGTTTTTAATAACAATGTAACTTTGGTAATAGAATATGAATTAAAATCTACTACTCATAAAAAGTCATATAAACAATGTATTAAGCCGCACTAATAAACTTTTAAATATTTATAATTAACCTTAACAGCTACCAGACTATTACTACAACAAGAGGACGCATGCCGCAGAAGATGTGTTTAAAAGAAAGGTAAAGAAGAGAGGGAACATCAAGATAACGTCACCCGCTGAAGGGATAGAGATGGTCAGGACTGGAGGTACTCTTTTCTTACTACAACAGATACTACTACTACTGCTGTCCCGGAAAACGTTGTTCTGCCTTATTCTTATTAAAGCTCTCTTAGTAAATCTTAGATCCATTTTTGAGGATGAAAAATAAATGTCCGATTCTTAGTACTTACTACCCGATATGCACACAAAGTTCATGAGAATCGGTCAAGCCGTTTCGGAGGACTTTAACTTCAAACATGAGAATTTTATATATGTATTAGATTTGATACTAGTCACTATATGTATACCTAGAGTCAGTTCAAAAGGAACATTTCAGTACACAATTTGTAAAGAGACAACGCGAAGCTGCGGGCGGAATGCTAGTTGATGTTATAATTCTTTGTTACTATGTACTCAAACTGAATAAAAAATACCCCCGAGGCTCATTCGTTTTAGTGGGTTAGTAATTTAAGACAATGGACTGAATGCTGAATCTGAAGTAACCATTTTATTCACAAGATGTAGTATTCTCATAGCATTTCGCAGACAATGTTAAAACATTTAAATAATTTATTCATTTTGTCTTTACTCGAGATGGTCTTGATCCCTTTGGTACCTACCGTAATTTAAGTCAGAAAATTTAAACTAAAAATTTAAGATTAACAACTATTGAACAGAGAAATTTGCGTCACATTATATTATGTACATTCACTCCATAATATATAAACGAAAAAAGAGAAAATTACAATTTTTATTTTTATAAGTATTTTAATTTTTACTTGACTTTTAATTTGACAATTTTTTGTCGACATTTTTTCAAAGTAAAGTATATAAAAGGAATGCTTGGAAGTTTTAATAATTACCCTTAAAAAGAAATTGACGAGCCGGTTCGTGTATCAAAGAAACATTTCTTGATAATTACAACTTGTACAAGTTTTCAAGACCTAACAAAGGAAAATTTAAAATTTATGGCCAATTTTAGTTCAGGAACTCTGGAGAAGTCTTATAACCTGAAGTCAAATAACGTTTCCATTAAGTTATGTACTTTTGTAGAATTGGAATAGACAAAAGAGATTTACTGTAATATTTAACTAGAAATGTCTATGAATTTTTAATACTTAATAATAAAATGCCTTTGGTGAGGTATATATTTGCTTGGTAATAACTATGACAGTCTGTCTTTATACTTTGGTGTAAAATATGTTATGTAACTTGGTATTGATAAGTATATAAAAATAAATTTATAAAGAATAGAAAAAATTCGATCACGAGGCGGGACTCGCACCCGCATCCTTTCGCGCCATTCTTGGGCGGATGCCTGACCAATTCAGCCACTCGTGACCCGCCAGAGCAATCGAATTTATTATATTCTTTCAGTTTTATGTCTTTATAAATTAATATTTATAAAGCATTTGAATGCCATTAAACCAAAAATATCAATTTCAAGTAGGTATATATAAAATCTCAGAAAACAATACAAAATCACTTCTGGGTATTTCTTTTCAATGCTCTACTTTTGCTGATTCTACCATTTATATTTTTTTGTGTTTTTTTTCCTATGAAGGTACACCAGACAGGTATATTAGGTACTAAGAACAAATCATAGTAGTAGGTTCAAATTCGTGTAGCATAAAAGTCCGTAGTCGCTAAGAACTCTACCAGCAATTTATCATTGAAAAATCAAATCTATTCTCTTGTTTTTAGCGTATGCATTCCACTGTGAAACAAATAGTGCAAACAAGTTCATAGCCAGAACGTTTACTGCGAAAGAGCTGTGTGACTTGGATTCCTTGTTCTCTGTGGACAAGACTCTTCTTTATACTTCTTTGCAGAAGAATAGCCCGTATAGAGAATTTTTCATTTGGAGGTAAGGTACATGTTTCTGGGAGAGGTATTTAAAACACATTTTCTTAGCATTATAAAAAGTAAAATTAGATTAAGTTTTAAATCGTTTCTGTAGTCGATTTAAAAAAAAAATTAGTATTTTAATGGAAAATCAAACCGATTTTCTTTCAACCTAAAACTAACCACTTTTTCATATTTTAATAAAATAAAATTGATTATATTTATATTTTTTGCCCAAACATATCTATCTACCTATTCTTTATGTTTTTGATTCAAAAATTTTTCTTACTTCATCAATTTATTGATATAATTTACACTTTTTTACGTCATAATACATATATTTTTCATGATTGTTTTAATTCATTTTCCAGTTACACCCGCGCATCCGAGCAAGGCATAATCAGCCTGGTAAATTCCCGGACTAACACCCGGGAGATGAAGTGTGAGGGCAGTTCCCCGAGGGCCCTGGCCCTGGGCGGGGCCGCTCCAGCATTTCTACTGCTGGCCCTTGGGTACCTATCTGGTACTATTATCATGCTAATTGAGAGGTAAGGACTTTTTAGGTACTGTAATTTTGTATTTATTTTTTGCAATTATTGACGTGATCCGAGCACGAAATCGATAAGCCACCTTACCTATATAATTATTGATGTTTTTATGTTTAATTTTTAAAATATAAATAATTAAATAGAAAATCTAATACTCTTAAAAGTACTTTAAAGTCGTATATCATCATGTTTAGAGCATGATACGGACTGTAGAACTTTTACTTTTCTAACTGTTACATATTTGTTTAATTATTTGTATCTTTATTGACATTGTTATTTGTTTAATTTCCAATTATTTTATATTTTTTTTCAGATATCTTAAAGCACGAGAGGATAAAAAGATGTATCGCGGCGCGTATTGAGAATATTTTCATATTTTAATCACTGTAGTAATTTTTTAATTGCTTATGCATTTTACGAATAATAGTTCCTACTTAGGCTTAGACTTTATTTTCCAGCAAAGGTTCATTATAACTGTGTTAAAACATCGCTTATGTAGTAAATAAATAAATAAATAAATATTTCGGGACAATTTTCACACACGGCAGCATCTGATCCCATACTAAGCTTTCGCTTGTGTTATGGAAACCAGATGGCTGATAAACTTCATATATAATTTTAAATAAATACTTATATAATTAACACCCAGACACAGAGCAAACATCAAATCAAACAAACAAAAACAAAAACAAACAAAAAAAAACAAACATCTATGTTCATCTCACAAATATTTGCCCCAGGTGGGGATCGAACCCACGACCTCTGGCTTGGAAGGCAGGGCCACCACCAACCAAGCGAACCGGCCAGTAAAGTAATAATATCACTATTATTTAATAGATAAATAAATATTATTATCTATGTAATCTTAGAGTAGCAAGAAAGTGATCCATAATAAATTGTTCTAGATCAAATACTGTGTTTAATTTAAAATATAAAAGCCTATATGCTCTATGCTAGCCTAGCCTATGCTAGCCTATAATCAAGTCATTGTTTTATTCATTTCGCTGAGTCAATCAGGTTGGCTGGCGGGTTGCCAATTGCCATAATACCGCTATTAAAATAAATCAGAACAAACAAAACTTCAAACTTTATGAGAAATGAGTATAGATGGATTACTTAATTAATACGTAATATTAGAAACTAGCTTACCGCCCGCGGCTTCGCCCGCTTTGTCTAAAACCCAATAAATTATATACTAAAACCTTCCTCTTGTATCACTCTATTACAAAAAACCGCATCAAAATCCGTTGCGTAGTTTTAAAGATTTAAGCATACAAAGGGACATAGGGAAAGAGAAAGCGACTTTGTTTTATACTATGTAAGTATGTAGTGATGATGGATGTATTTTTTACGAGTATGAGATATATTATAAAGCTGAAGAGTTTGTTTGTTTGTTTGTTTGAACGCGCTAATCTCGGGATACTAGTCCGGGTCTAGGGACTACTGGTCCGATTTGAAAAATTCTTTCGGTGTTTGATAGCCCAATTATCGAGGAAGGTTATAGACTATATATCATCACGCTACGGCCAACAGGAGTGGAGCCACGGGGGTGAAACCGCGCGGAGCAGCTAGTCGTAAATATGGACATCTTTTAATATGGACAAGCTGCTGAAATATTTCGCGACACGAGATTGGGTCTGATTCGATTTATGAATCACAGAAACCGTTGACTTGTAAAAGGGCTGAATAGGTTATGATCAGCATTTAATTTTTATGAAAAATATGAATAAGTCTTTTTGCAATATGGAACTTGGTTTTACAAAATATCATTACACGAGCTGCAGTTAGAGGCAATACAATTGTAATGTATTCCCTTAATCTATTTATTATCTATGTAAATATGAAAAAAAAAATCCGTAAATTCTTCTTCTTTCTAGTTCTGTCTCTCTAGTTCTATTATCTTAAAGAAAATATTTACATAAATTAACAATATTAAAGTACTTTTATAAACTTCAAAGATTAAACAAATTTTGTTTAGTGACTTTAATAGCTTTATATTATTTTAGTGGTTTTGATATTGATATTATACTAAAACATGGTAATCTTATATATAAAAATGAATCGCAAAATGTGTTGGTAAGCGCATAAC
>CAJQZN010037880.1:0-17107 GCA_907164685.1 Colias eurytheme | reverse complement strand
AACCGATTTCGATAATTCTTTTTTTATTATATTCCTTGAAGTACGAGAATGGTTCTTATTTAGAGAAAACGTAAACATGTACCACGGGCGAAGCCGGGGCGGACCACTAGTTACCAATAATTTTATTGAATCCTTAATTAAAATTTATAAATACTCCAATAAGCATGTTATTAAAACATTAACACTAGATAGCGTCCATTATTTAATTCATTTATTACTTTACATTGGTAAACGGTTTGAATAATCGTGGTTATTAATTTTATATCAGTTGATATTAAATTAATCGAATATTTTACATGACAATACTTAACAATAATTATTTCAATAATAGCGGTCTGCCCCGGCTTCGCCCGTGGTACATGTTTATGTTTTCTTTCCTTAAGAACCATCCTCATACTTCAAGGAATATTATAAAAAAGAATTATCGAAATCGGTCCATCCGTTCACGCGTGATGCCGCGACCAAGGAAAACGGGTTTCATTTTTATATATATATCTATAGATTTGTAATAAATTATATTAAAAAATAATTAATACTTTATTGTAATACACATTTATAAGTTGTTGGACGGAAACTTTCAGTCTTTTACTGAAAATTGTAAAAATTAAAATCTCTACTACTTATAAAATATTAAAACCATTTTTTTAAAGTCTTCTACTCACTGGGTTCGATTGCCAGTGACTTAAGTATCACAAAGCCTCTTCAAAATCGGTTTATCCGTTTTCAAGTTACGATGCTACACAGGTTCGTATCATGCATACACCCTTTATAAAAAACTTTTAAAGTATTTTAAATCGAAGCCTTAGTCTACATAAAAACTTGTAAGCTTCTTTAACATATGAAAGGTATTGAAAAAGCTCTTTTGAAATGTATAAGTTACTCTAGTCTCTACATGTGTTTGCAATATAAATAAATGCCAATAAAGATCAATATCACATGGCCGTTACTTCGCCATCTCTAAAGGTAATGTGTTTCGTGACCCTCAAATCCTCAAGGGAAATCAGCCCTTATACACGTTGGGAATATGAATACATTGAAAGTGGTGAAAAATGTTTAAATTATTATTGCTTAGGACGTGAGGTATTCAGTTCAGAATTCTTGACTACGGTGTTGAGAGCTATAAATTACAAATGGTCTTAATATAGATTTTTGGAAGAGAAACCACAAACATCTTTGAAATTATGTCGATTTTTACTATATTACGGAGTTTTGTAAGATTAAAGGAAAAATCGAATATGCAAAGTATAGCCATCTGTGTCCTCCCATACCGAGACATTTTTTTTTCTTTTTCTCCACCGGGTATCGAACCCTAGGCCTCTCGGTGCTTCACTAATTAACCTCTGTACCGAAGAGGTGAACATCACAACACATCATTACTTTAATAAACTAAACAAAATAATTCAAATTCTATTCTATATGATCAAAATATGTTTGGGTCCATTTGTTCATAAATACGAATTTTTTCGTCAGGCCACATTCCTGTGATAAATTATACGTCCCTGTATTTTTGACATGTGTCAGCAATTTCCATACGTAGAAAATTGATCAAAGGGTTCATAATATAGGATCAGTTTTTCACATTTTGCATATTATAATATTTTCATCGATGGAAGATTGACGAATGGCGATGATATAAAAATTATCAGTACTAGGTACCTACTTCATATTTGATAATCCTACCCAATAGGTTATTTTTACGAAATAGTATTCAGATTTCCAGCATTACTAACTAACAGGTAACTGCTGCGATAAATTATCAGTACCTACTAGGTACTTCATATTTGATAATCCTACCCAACAGGTTATTTTTTTCGAAATAGTATTCTGATTTCCAGCAGGGTAACTGCATATTAATATAAACAACTTATATAACATGACAAAATATGTATTTTTTATTTTGTATTCTTATATTTTAATAACGTCTCATAACGTAGATTATATTTAGAAATATGAAGCAGTGAAAGGAGATAACGTTTATTAAAGCTCTGAAAATGAATACCGGATTTTGATTGTCCTCGTATTGTATTTAATCTTAAATTTAATTATCAAAAGCTGAATGTGTATGTAAAATATTTTTGTAAGTTGCTTCACTGAGAGTAAAAAATTATGCCTATAAGAAAAATATTTCTTTACGACATGAAGGTAGGTAAGTTAATGCTGTATTTTTTAACGTTAAATCGTAATGTTATTAAATTATTACGTACTAGCGGTCTGCCCCAGCTTCGCCCGTACATATTTATGTTTTTTCTCCATAAGAACCATCCTCGTACATCAAAGAGTATAATAAAAAAAGAATTATCTAAATCGGTCCACCCGTTAACGCGTGATGCCGTGACCAAGGGAAATAGGGATTCATTTTGATATATATAGAGATTATAATACTGTAAATATAATCTGAAATGTGAGTGGAAACGATGTGACTTCTAACTTTTCAATCATGGAATTGAAATTTCATAAAAGTTGGACGGGGATTAAAAATACTTGCTTTGATTAAGAAATGTTATGTTCAACAAAATTGCTAGAAAAATGTTTCATTTTAATTCTGTTATTTATTCAATAGCAGATTGTAGACTCCTAGAAGTCAAAGACTGAAAATATGACAATGTGGTCTCCACGCTTCCCTTTTAGCAAATTTTAAAAAGGTCTACTAATAAAGATAATATAGTTTTATTATCCTAGGTACGTAGGTGACCTACTATCAATTTATTTATTATCAAATTCACGTGAATATTTTGTAACCCACTACTTTGAATCCAAAGCATTCCAACCCCTACATTTGATAAATGGAATATTATGCTTGACAATTTAATATCTTGTCACCCAAATATATTTTTGTCGCAGTTGCGCGGAAATTTAAGCGTACCTTTTATCGCTGGTTGTTTCTTATCTATACTAATATTATAGAGTATTTTGTTTGTTTGGTTGAACGTGCTAATCTCCGGAATAACGGGTTCGATTTGAATAATTATATCAGTGTTAGATAGCCCATTTATCAAGAATAATAATATAATAATAAAAATCTTTATTTTGCCAAAAACATAAACTTACAATAATATGAATAGAATGGTTGTCTATCAACAAGCTTAGACCAATATGAGCGGAACCGCGGGGCCCAGCTAGTTTCAAATGTAGCAATAAAACACGGTAAATATGATAATACAATATAATTTACAGGCACCAGGTGGTGTAGTGCGTAAAAATAAATGTGGGACCGTCGCAAAACAATTTTATGGTGCAATACGTTGTTCTTTATTGAGACAAATGAAACATTTTGTTAACAACGAACGCTGAGAAAAGAGAAACGTTTGAATCATTTTCTTATTAAATAAGCAAGTATTTCTTGAGAACGTAGGTTGTATAAATTTCATTTTAGGTCGATTATCTTCTGTAGTATTAATTGGATCTGCTTGTAGATATAATGTAAAGCCAGGCCTCGTTATTTGGCAAATTTAATTCGGAGAATCGAACCCTGATCTTCAATGTACCTAACGCATATTATAGTAACTAATGTATTAAAGAGAAAGCGAAGCGAAGCGAAAAATGATGTGTAAAACCTGTAATAATAATATTACAGGGCTTACACAATATCATTAATAAAAATAGCATTGAAGTATCTTCAACGATATAAGCTAATCAAGAACTGAACTTTGAAAACCAATCATTATGTAAAACAAAAATATTAGTCTTCTAAATGAAATGCAAATGATATCAAATATTAATTTTTCATTTACATAAGAGCACGTAAGAGCGTTAACATCAAAGAATATGCTTAAAATTTAGAATATTTACCGTGGTATGATGGGCGTAAGGTAACGACTATGGCCATTAGCTGATATTTAAAAGTAAAATGTGTTTAAAATATATTAAAACGGAGAAGCGGGGAAAATTATGTAGAGCTTGATAAACCATTATCTTGTAGCCTTTCATAATATAATTATACATAATATTATTATGTCTCTCTCCATAATACACGGGCACTACTAGAAGGAAGATACCCGGTCCTTTGGAAGGCTTACGTGGGGACACAGGTCCAACACGCAGAGGCCGTTTAGAGAATTTAATGTGTTGTGGGACACCAGCCGCAGCCTGCCCATGACTGCACTATAGAGATACAGCCCTGGGCCTTTAGACAAATGTACGTAACGCAATGGAATAGAAACTGCAACGCTAATTATTGACATAAGCTCATGACATTTTGGTAATGATTCGGTCACACTACCAACGATGACGACGACCACGACCAAAATTCCAATCTTGCCGAAATTTGTTCAAAATAAAATATTAAAATTTCCCGTTATACTGGTACTCGGAAAGAAAAAAAATGAGTACAGTTAATACAAAGATAGGTTTTTTGCGATTTTCGCCGAGACGGTAAGTAAATCATATAACCTTTTACCAAAATTGTAGTTCATAAAATTATCTATAAAAAACTTCAAATACATTTTTATCTAGGAGCCACCGTTTCTACGAAAAATCTATTCTTTCATTCGTTGAGCTCAAAAAAAAAATTCCAATCACCAGAACGACAGGAAATTTTTTAATATTTTATTTTTAAGTGTGTTTTTCACAATTTTGTTAAATTGCGACTGGATGAAAATTTTGTTTGTGGTCGTCTTCGTCGTTGGTAGGGTGAACAAATCCTTAGCAAAATATCGTACGCTTATGACAATTAGTATCGCTAGCAGATTATATTCCATTGCGTTTTGACGTTTGGCTAAAGGCGCTGGGCAGTCCGCGGCCAATGTAGGACTATTGCAGAAAAAATGGAAATGAATAAATTTTGGTTATGGAAGGGGGTGTTAGATGGACTGGGGACTATGGACGTCTGCCTTTTCAATATTAAAAATACATATATTATTATTATTATACACTTTATTATACGTTATTTATTGTATGTGATTAACCGTTTTATTACTTATTGTATGTGATTAACCGTTAAAGCATTCTACCCTATATAAAGTACACTACTGCTACACTATTGACTGTAGTCCTTAACAGGAAAATGACAGGATAGGTCCTCTAACATAAAGATTCTATGGACGTCTTGCATTTAAAGCCAAAAGAAGGTACATAATTTTAAATAATAAATAAATAAATAAATCATTTATTTTCCTCAAAAAACTTATAACTACATTAACAAAAGTACAAGTAAACATAAACCAAGAGGACTGCAGGTGTCTGCGATAGGCCGTAGCCTGTAGTGCAGATCGCCAGGCACTCCCCAATTCGAATCGCTTCAATTTTGCGAAGTACATCGATTAGAGGATTTACATATTATGTATTTGAAGTAAATAAACAAAAGAAAGAAAAAAAAATAACGAATTTAACAATATATAACCCTATGTGTAGTATATATAAGAGTAGGCATGTGGTTGTGTGTAATTATTTTATTATTATTTGTAAGCACTCAGAAAATCAACATTTTCTTTGTATGTTTAATCTTCAAAACTACGCAATGGATTTTGATGCAGTTTTTTTAATAGATAGAGTGATTGAAGAGGAAAGTTTATATGTATAATTTATTAGGTTTTAGACACAGCGTGTGACGTCACGGGCGGAAAGCTAATCAATATTAAATCGCTTTTCAATATGTATGTGGCCACTACCTCAAGGTCAGACCTTTATTAGGTGAGGTACAAATGTTTCAAAGGCAATAAATATATTTGAAATCCTTGGAGGGAATTGGAGATGAAACCCTTCGTGAAATTTATAACTAGAGTTTTTACTTAATAATGTAACTTTCTTGTATTTGTATAGGAAAGTATTCTAGGATTTTATGTTTTTAAGGGTGAACGGATGGCAGTTTTCAGGTAGTGTACAAATATTTAAAATCCCAATGGGTTTTTTTCTACTCTTTAAATAAGAAGCATAGTCGTTTATTAATTACTAGCTTCCGCCCGCGACTCCGTCCGCGCGGATGTCGGTCTTCGCGTGGATGGTTTATTTCTCCATTTTGAGTAACTCTGACAATAACATCTTATAAATATCTATTGGACTCAAATACGGCTAGGCCTATAATAATACCCAACGTGTGTTCGCTGTTCTACAGAACAACGTCTATGGATAAAACTGAAAAATTAAGATTATTTTTTTTCTTCGTATTTTTTCAGGATAAAAAGTATCCTATTTTACGCCCAGGATAATAAGGTATAATTATACCAAGTTTCATCGAAATCGAACCGTTAGTTTTCACGTGATGTCTTCACATACATACAGACAGACAGACAGACAGACAGACAAAAATTTTTTTAATCACATATTTGGGTTTGGTATCGATCCAGTAATAAATACCCCCTGCTATTTATTTTTTCAATATTTTCAACGTACAGAATTGACCCTTCTACAGATTTATTATATGTAATAGATGCTGTTCTTTATATAAATACACAATTCTTGGCTTCGAATTGAGAACTATTTTATTATGCCATAAAATCATTTAAGTAAGAACTTATGATGAATATTAAACAATTCATTATTACTACAGTATTTATTTGTGTTCATAAATCAATTTGTTATAACTTAAACCATATAGAGCAGGCTCTTAGTTTATGTTTGTGTATTTAACATATTCGAAACACACTGTAAACGTAAAATTAAAAACGTGTTTGTTCCCTCAAATAAAGGTCACCTCATACATCATGAAAACCTGAACCTCCAGCTCAGCTTAATTGTATTTTTATCATCTGAAAGTCAGCAAATGTCCACCTGGCTTGGTCCCTGAATTATGAATACTTATCAGCCGTGAATTATTACTAACTTATGCCCTACTCCCGTTCGTTTTTTAAAGCAGTATTATTTCCAGTGTGGAAGAATGACAGCGCTATATAGTTCATCTAGCGCCATCTCTTTCCCACTCTGGAAAGAATACTGCTATAAGACAAAGTAACCTTCTTGTTTTTCTAAGGTTTCAGCAAAGTTGGCGTTCTTTAGGATTCATTTAACGAAGGTTTCTTTCTTATGATAATTTGGATGTAGGCAGCTTTAGGAGTTTTTGTTTGATGCTTTTGTTAAGCATTTTTTTTTATTAATATAATGACATTGTTGGAGTTCGGTAACTAATTCAGGTTTTATGCAGATTAGTTCTTTATTGGAAAAACATTGAAATTTTGTTATGTCTATATTTTTAAAATATTGAAATGCTTCAAAATGAGAAGATTTTAAAGAATAGGAAAAGTTCGATCACAAGGCGCTTATTGCACTAATAAGTTTTTCTAAATTCTTAAAACCATCATAATTTTTCCATCCATTATCACAAGAAAAAATTAACCATTCTACAGCACAAATAGCATCTAAAATACTCTATAATCATTATTAAAACTCGGTCAGTTCCAGGTGCAGTAATTACCTAGTTAGACTGTTCTGGCCACCCGCCAGGCCTGTTGGCAACTCCAAATAAGCTCAATTTGTTGGTCACTGTGGAGCAGAACGGCCAATTATATTCAAAAGTTATAAACGATAAGTAGGCAATTATTTTATTTAAAAACTTTAGATAGCATCCACGTAGCTTTGACCGCGTTGTTACAACTTATCAAATTATATTATACTTAAATCTTCCTCTTGAATCACTCTATCTATTGGATAAACCGCTTAAAAATCTGTTACGTAGTTTTAAATATTTGGGTAAGCAAACAGAGGAGAGACCTACGGCCAACAGTGGACTAATAGGTTGAGACGTCGAAGCAAACATTGGGACGGAAAGATATCGATAGCGACTTTGTTTTATACTATGTATGTAAGTGATCTCTATCACTTTTTTAATTTTTTTAATTTTTTGAAGTGAAACTTCTTTCTCGGGGTTGGACTTAGTGTAACATCTTTGCGTTACGCCGTACGCGTGACATTTTTGCGTTACGCCCACGCGTGACATTTTTGCGTTACGCCATACTCGTGACATATTTAAGGTCATAAAGAAGTTTGACTTCTTACGTGTGTGTCTAGTACACGCATACATTTTTTTTTTATTAATCACACAAAAACAGGAGGAAAGGAAACAAAAATATTTTATGTATATATTAATATTATATGCGCTACGTGCAACAGAACCCAGGCTAGTGTTGTTTGAACTATGTTGGATATCGACCAGCCTATCCTATTCTGTAAACAAAAACAATGTTATCCAGGTTTAATCTATTTGCATAGACAATTTCAATCAAATCCCTTTGGTAGTTTTTGCGCAGTATAATAAATAACGTGTCACGAGCTGCTAGTGAGAGGAAGATATTCGTGTTACATTCCTATTAATATTTATTTGTTATAATACATCTAGGTTAGGTTTCAAATTGTTATTGTTCAGAGCAATATTTTCTACAGATCTGCCATATTATTAGACAAACATTACAGGCATAATAATATTATGATAATCGATTTAAAAAAAAATAGGTACCTAATTCATATGACTTCAGATAACACGACTCTTACAAATCAAATACGCCAATAAATTACTGAAATCAAGTGCAATTGCTTTTGAAAAATAAAAGCTTTGAAGAAAATTCTAAAGAAAGTTTCTCGCGAGTAACACCCGGGAGTTTAACTAGTTAAGAATATAGTGATAAAACCAATCGTTCAACACAATAGAGTTCACATCAAAACACTCCAATAAAATGATTATTGGAGGCAATCTTGTCGTGATATTGATTTTCAGTAATGAACATTCAGCGCCCATTGTATTACGAGCCATTCTAGAATATAGCTTACAAGTTAGGGTTTGGGTACACTGGGTTCTTGTTTAAGTAGGTATATTTATGTCTTACACGAGCAATATACTAACTTTATTGTACAGATTTGGTTATAAGTGCATGGTTGTGTGTAAGTACTGACAATGATTTGTTGATAATTTCGCAACGACAAACTAAGATTAAAAAGAAAATGGACCTTTATCACGGAATTTATTATGAACTAACTAACATTTGACTTTAACGAGATCTCGACAATTTATCTTACTTACAAAAATGTTAGTGGCTTAGTTTCCGTAGGTAGGATTTTGCTTAAATTTTGAACTTTATATAATTATGGAAAATTTCTGTACTTTATTATTTATTTCGCGCCCAATGCATCCCCAACCTAACATTAACTGTGCAACAACGGCGGTATACATTGCAGTATCTCACTTGTCGCCCTGTTATGTCGTCATATCACACTACGTATTATACAAATATAAGCGGAGTATTATAATCTGCTGCAGTTTCAGTCTATTCCTTAATTTATTTGGTTAGCTAGATGTTGGCTTGCTGCTTAGTTTTAGTGTATTTCCAGTTATGACATTATGTTGTGGGTCTAGGTTGATTTAAATAAAAAAATAGTTCAAATTTGCTATCTGATATTCCACTGTCTCTTTTTGAAGTGAAAACTTCTTTAGCGGCGTTGGGTATAAAATCTTAAACTCGCGTCAGGACACGTGACCTGATCGAAAAAGCGTAAGACGGATGGATATCAAACATGCTCAACGTTAATAATAAAGTTTTCACTTCTGCCGGCACTCCCGGAGTGCAACCCGTCTTTTTTTTTATTAAAAACGACTGAGCTAATACCTAAAGGTTATGCCAATGGTTTAGCCTTAAGTTATGATACTCAAAGACGCTCAGGAATGTAGAAAATTTGTACTTAGAGATTTATAACTGTTATCTAAAAGTAAAACTAAGGCATACTTATACAACTAGAACGGAACTTCATCGGATGAAAATCGAGTGAATAAATAAAATAATTTTATGTATATTATTTTCTGGAATTTTCACCATTAGCATTACATCATTTTCTGAAAAGAAAATACCTTTTCCAAACGTAATTTTCGTTTGAAGCAAACAAAAAGAACGGAATTTTCTCGTGCAAAGTAAGAAGACATTTTATGACTATTTAAGTATTATGTTATGAGAACCCAAAGGTGAAGATTTGGCGAATATCCAAGTTGCTTTAGGTGTTAGTAACACTTCGCGGGGTTCGTTCTGAGAAATCGCGTTTTGTAATGCCATATTGGTTTGCACTTAATCATTGTATCTAGATTTAGCTTAAAATTATAATTATGAATGGTATTTAAATATGATACAAACTATTAAGTATTCTGTGCTATTGACTTCCAAAAAAGTCACATATTCTTATTTTAAACCCATGCTATTTACGTGATATTTTTTCTGGTTAAGAGATGAAAAATTTTGTGAAATAATGAATACAGCTGTTTTTTTTTTCCACTTTTTTAGCCAAACTCCGTTTTGTTGTTCTTGTTGTCGATTTTGCTTCTGTTGACTGGTTTTCCAGTATATAAATCTGAAAATCTACATTTGTCCACAAACTCGTGTTGTTTATAACTAAAACTCTTTATTCTTTATAACTAAACAATAAGCATTAAAATAAATAAAAACAACAAAATATACACTCTCCTATACGCTGAAGTACACAATCAGACCACACTTACTTTCTTCATAAATCGCGAAGACAATTTTAAAATCACCACAGAGTAGCAACATGATAGAGCGAACAACTAGAGCTGGTCCTGCAATAAATCTTACTTTAACTTGAGCTCTGAGTTACATAGCGATGGGTAGTCTGCATTACTTTGACTGATTTTCTGTAGAGCATTATTCTGTGGAAATAAACTTAGAATATTGTGATTTTGGTGGAGTAAGACTCTACAAGAAGATAGAGTTTTATACTCATAGTAATATATTATTTATAAACGACAATAGATGACAATAGAATGGACCAACAGAACCTTGGAATGGCGTCCTTGGACCGGGCGAAGAAATGTTGGACGTCAGCCTGCTAGGTGGGCTGACGATATAGTGAAGGTCTTGGGAAGAAAATGGATGCGGGTGGCGCAAAACAGAAAAAAATGGCGTGCCCATGAAGAGGCCTATACTCAACTTTGGGTTAAGCCGGGCTGAGAAAGAAAGAAGAAGAATATATTATTTTGGTAGAGTAGGTACAATGCATTGCAACGGACTTTAAATATTAGGATGATGATCCTGTATCAAACAATTTAATCGGTCACATAAATCATATACTTAAGCACCAATAAATAAAAACATTATCAAGTTAGAAATATATTCCATTAAATAAGAAGAAATTTAAAATTACATTTTTTTAATAGATGTATATTTATAATCTTTCTCCAATACTTTTCCACGAATCGGATCATAATCCTAGAAACCCTAATCATGTAGAGTACGAAATATTATTCCATAGTAAGATCGGAGCACAGCATCGTCCATTCAGACCTCTACCTCAAATAACTTTGGATATTTTGAAGTCGCTACATATCTATGTATGGTAAGTAACTGTTTTTTTTAATGTACTTTATAAAATGCACCTATTGGTGATCCAACCCATACCAAGATTAAAGTTATTAATGCAAAATTTTGTAAGTCTGTTATGGTTATGCTTTCACGGCTAAACTACAGCACCGATTTGGAAGAAACTTCAAAAATCTTACCCCTAAAGGATAGATAATAAAAGATTTCCCGTGATTTCATCTGCATGTGAAAAAGGAACAGTTAATAATAATTTATAAAAAATTTCAAAGAAAATTTTATAGCATAATTTTAAAAAGTTCCGATTACCACAGCTATCACTATCTTTGCTTTGCCTTTGACTTGAGATCTTCTTTGGGGTCCAAGATACCGTGAAATCGGTTTGAAGGCGAACCAGGTTATATAAAATAGTTTTTGATATAAAATGCATCAGATTTATTTTTGACCGTTATAAACAGCTATAATAAAATATACATGTAGTTTTGATATCGAAATTAAACAAATAAAAATATCATGTTTGAAATGTGTTTGAAATCTTTAAAAAGTTTCCATTTGAGAAAATTATGGGTGTTAAAAATATAAATAAATTTATAATGCAATTAAAATATAAGTAAAGTAAAAGACAGTCATTTTATCGATGCTATTATATTAATGACTATTGAAACTATTGAGCTATCAGTCGCAACGATAGCTGAAGTCTCTGGAGTTTCGAGTTCGATTCCTGTTGTAAAGTTGTCCGTAGCTTCTATAATATAATATAGCAATGCTTTTCTTTCCTTTAGACTTATAAATCGAAATATATAAAATGCGTCACTTCTGAATATTTTTAACCGCAGTAAGTTATAAGACCTCACACAGATTATTAAATATTTATTACGTCTGTTGTTACTTACCTATTATAATGCAATTTCAGTTGATAAAAAAACATTGTGTTTGGCATGGGAATCGATGTTGATATTTTTCTTAATATTATTTATAGTTTGGCAAATCGTATCGTAGGTACAAAAATAAGGCATAATACAGAACTGTGTAAGTAATAATATATATGTCATGAGATTTATTACAAAAAATGCCATTATGGAGTTAAAATGACCCCTAGATTAATGTATCCAATCAAAATAAAGGTTAGCCACGTCATTAAAAATACGATCATATTTCAGAGTGCCCATCTGACAAATGACCGCGGCTGGCGTCGCTTACCCCGGTTTCGTGCGATTCAATTAAGTTTTAAACAAATTATTTATACTAGCAATATATCAAATTGTAATTAAGGTCGTAACGTTACAATCTGGCATAAATAAGAAATGTTTTTGTTGGATTGTGTTCAAAATTTTTCTACTTTTAATTTTAAATGCTACATTGTTTGCTTCGTCTTAGTTCTTGCATATATGTATATTATTATAATGAGCGTTGTTACGGGATAAGAGGAAAGTAAATACATGTAATATGTTGTAATTATGGGATAGTTTTTCATTTCTGTATAGGTCAAATATTTAGAACAGCAATTTATGTATAGGTAAGCCACAACCCCACTGGTACAGTAAAAAGTAGTTAGGTTTTTAAAGTGAAACTTTTATTACATCGTCTCAAACTTTTTGGTCTGTGTAGCGCATGTCGCGTGTATCGCGGCTGCCGAGTAGGTATACCTACTCGGCACGCGACATGCGCTACACAAAGCAGTGTTCGGAACCGTTCGAACAGTTTCACTTTTACCGTGGTTTCATAAAACCACACAACATTTTTTTAGTTAAGTAGTTCATTAGTTTGGAAATTAAATCAATGACGTCATATTTTATAAATTGTACTGATATATGACGTAACGCAAAATTTTCCAAGATATCTTGCTGATATGTGGCTGATCTACTCACCCTTTTTTTTTAAGTGGGCAAATCTCCCAAAGATACACACGGCCCCCGGGGAAGGAGCCGTGGGTTATGTCGGATTCTTACCGACTAAAACCCCACTGTGTTCCGTCGAGCCGCTTTAATGATAGGGCCGGGGGTATTGGTTGGAATTCTTCGACTGCGACTGATCTACTCACCCCTAAAAAATCGATCAAAGCAACAGATATACAACACTTCTATCATATACAAAAGGACTCACTCTTCCCATCTTTTCATTTGCACAAAAAACCTGACCCAAGTCGTATCTTAATCATATCTTCTAGATCTCTGAATAAACAATGAGCTTTTGTTCCGTTAACAACGGGATTAATTTCTACAAACGCTTCAGGGAAGCTGTATGGTATCTACTATTTTAGTGCAGGAATTAACTGCTCAGTTGTTGAGATGTTATCATAAAGTGAATGCAATTTTCGTATAGTTCCTCGATTATGGGTAGAGAATATCGTAATTTTAGAAATACTGCATTTGTTAGAGTTTGAGTTTATCGTTTAAAAATTAAAGTAGATGACATAGATGCAATAAATTTATTCATTTACAAATTTTTATCGCGGAAATCCAACAGGAACGGTTACTATCCGGGTTTTTCTTTGAAAACTCGGGCGAAGCCGCGGGCGGAAATATAGTAATATAAATTTAATTGGAATATCGCCGTTGGCTATAAATAGTATCAACAGTTTCGTCAAAATATTGTTTACTGGTAATTGACTTATCAGTATAATTAAAATGGGATTATTTATCATTCCTAGCGTTTTCCTTGTTAAATAACAAACGTAAAATAAGTAATAATATCATCATTTAGCTTTAAATTAGTGCCAATTAAAATTTATAATATAGGTAATAATATTAGATGTATCCCGCGGTTTCATCAGTCGACAAAATCTACGACAAAAATAAACACATTCCTCCATGGAAACCTTTAGGAGGAATCTATTGTCAAAATATTATATATTACTAGCGGTCCGCCCCGGCTTCGCCTGTGGTACATGTTTACGTTTTCTCTACATAAGAACCATCCTCGTACTTCAAGGAATATAATAAAAAAAGAATTATCGAAATCGGTTCAGCCGTTCTCAAGTTATGCGCTTACCAACACATTTTGTGATTCATTTTTATATATAAGAAGATTATAGGGTAGTTTGAGTTACTGAACATGGATTAAAGCGACGATTTTGATATCTTTCCAAATAAATAATCTTGCCAAAGAAGTTTCACTTCTGACACGTGTGTTTGGCACACACGCTCTTTTTGAAGTAATGTATCAACAATTACACCTAGATTCTTGTAGCGACACCTCGCTCTGAATCGCGCAAGCGAAATGTTTCGCTACAGAGCTATATATACAACTTTCCGACATCATCCATCGGGGCCTTCACGGCCGGCCAGTCGAGTAGACTGGTCGAGGATCCTCCCTTTTTCGATGGAGGAATTCCACCTTCCTTCCTCCACAATTCTCATTAACAAAAATACTGAAAATGTAAACCATATAAAAAGTTTCTTCCTTCCTTGAAATCATTATTGATTGACTGTCTATAAAGAAAGCTAAGAAATAAAGCATGAGAAAAACTGTTACTTACTTTATTTTGCATGCAGATTGGTTTCAGCCTGCAATATCACAATTATAGGGTACATTCTACATAGCGTGTGAAATCGCAAATGGCAATCGATTTAGCATCATGTAACTGACGGAGTTTTATACAAATATATACCCCCCCTTTTCTACAATGTGGCGAATTCTAAGTATGATATTACTAGATTTCCCCCCGTGGCTTCGCTCACGCTCTGCAAAACCCGTATAGTTCCCGTTCCTGTGGGATTTCCGGAATAAAAAATAGCCTAAGTTATTCTGGGTCTTCGGCAACCCACATCGGTATCGGTAATCGGTTCAGTAGTATTTGCGTGAAATAGTAATAAACACCCATCCTCACAAACTTTCGCATTTATAATATTAGTAAGTTATGCTCATCTAGGTAGGTACACTTTAAAAGAAAAACTTTGCGCTGTGCTTTGATAAGTCAGTCAGTCATGACTCATGCTCCTATCCTGTTGATATTATTTTAGCATGATAAACTATAGCCTTCCTCGTTAAATGGGCTATCTAACAGCGAAAGAATTTTGCAAATCGGAACAGTAGTTCCTGATATTAGCGCGTTCAAACAAACAAACTCTTCACCTTTATAATATTATAGTATAGATTAGAGTAGATTATCCAGATTTAGCACCAAAGTTAATTATTCCATCACCGTGCCTTCCGTCATGTTTCACACGATTATGTAGGCGAAGTCTTAGCCATTTCAAGTACGTAAAATATGCTTAAACGTATGCAAATATTATAAAGTAGTTCATTAAGTATGTATACAGGGCACGAACACCCTGTAGCTCGGTTGACAGTGACGTCATTGGCAGGTTAACGAACCTGTTTTGTAGCGTTAGCAGAAAAATACTTGAAAAAAAAAAGTTTTAAAAAATTAAAAAAACATCGTTTTATTATACACTTGAAACCCGCTTGAAACATTATTTGTGCATTTGTCCATTTGCAAGTACTAAAAAATAATTTAATCGGAAGCGTATCAGATTAAAAACTTCATAAGTACTTTTTCTAAAAACAGTTCAGGAAGCGTTAATTTTCCTTTGCAGGTTATAAGTAAAACCAAATTTAAGTATAATTAGATTTCTATCTTGTTTATACAATTTACATACTTATTAAAAATAAAAATGGTATTTTCAAAATTTATGCTATTCAACATTAAAGGGTTTAATTCCAGGAATAAGATACAAATCTGTAACTGCACATGACGGAGTAAAGCGAATTATTTAGTTCTTAAAACACAAAAAAAATATGCTAATATAATCAAACTATTTTGATACCATACCTTTAGAGGTATTGACAAAATTCCCACATTTGCAATTCCTGAATGCACTATATATAATTTTGAAACTCAACTTATTTGCTGACCGTACTATCTCCATACATAAGCTACGGTAGTTCACTTCGCGACTCCCCGTAGGCTACATGCGGCGTTTCACACTGTTATTCCAGACTTTAACTTATAAAAACTTAATCTATTACCTATATAACTTGGTATAACAAGCTATGAGGAACCCGGGGTAATTGAAAATCATTTATACTGGTTTTTGTGCGATGTTTGACAAATGTAATATATATATCACCTAATTTCCAAGATGTACAGATAATATGATACAGTAATTAACCTTCTATATCAACACAGGCCTTTTAATACAGAGTCTAGAAATATATTACTAATATGAAATCCCTCTCTTAAGCCAGTTCTTCAATCTTCAGTTATTTCGACGAGGTTTCGGTAATGTTTGGTTGGTTGGTACTATTTTGATAGACCCCCCAGAAGTTCAGAGTTCCATTCCTGGTCTAGGCTAGTTTCAGGCGAACAAAATGTATCCCAGCTTAGCAATGTATATGTAGAAGGAATAACTAATAACTACTTTTCTAGCAGTCCGCTCCGGCTTCTCCCGTGGTACATGTTTACTTTCTCGTACTTCAAGGAATATTATAAAAAAAGAATTACCTAGGTATCGAAATCGGTCCAGTCGTTCACGCGTGATGCCGTGACTAAGGGAAATAGGGATTTATCTATAGTCTATACTAATATTATAGAGAGGAAAGATTTGTAAGTATGTATGAATGTATGGTTTTCACGCATAAACTACTGGACCGAATTTGATGAAATATGGCACAGACAATCTTTAGACCCTGAGAAAGAACGTAGGCTAACTTTTATTGCGAAATATGTACCACGGGCGAAGCCGAGGCGGACCGCTAGTTTTTATATATAGAGATTAAGATTTTGAAATATAGATAGGTAGTTTATCATTTCTCTTTTTATAACTACAATCTTCTAAAGGGATTTGTTATTAATTACTTATAATATATTCGTTATCAAAAACATTTCTATTTATTTTAGTATAGTAAGAAACATAACAATATTA
>CAJQZN010037879.1:17773-35422 GCA_907164685.1 Colias eurytheme | reverse complement strand
AGAGTGTAGTAGCGATCGCCTCTCTAGTACGTAGTACATACTATCTCTATGTTTATAATAGTATTTTTTTATTTTATAGAACATACATGTTATATATAGAATAGTTTTGAATCAGAAAAACTTAAGTCATTGTGTATGATTGTTATTTTTTTTGTGTTAAATTTAAATTGTTTATTTTGTATTTATCATCCATTAACAAATCTCTTCGTCACAAACAAATCTACAAAAGCAAAACGCATCATTCGTTCGTGACTAACGAATCTCAATTCAATCAGTGCAATTCAATACATACATAAAACTTGTAAATTATATTTTTATACAATGCATTTTTGCAAGCAATTTATTTAACAAATTGTTCGGTTCGTATCCAAAATAAGATATTATCATAAATTTCTAAACAATATAACCGCGATTAAGTCTATCAAGAAATTTATATTTTAAGATTTTCAATTTGTTGAGTTTAGTTTTAAAATAATTTCACGACCTTAATGTTATACATACAAGATAAGTTACTATCAATTTTAGTTTTAAAAATAAGTCGCGATCTACCTATAATATTGTCCTTGTGTATTGTGTGTGTTTTATTAAACACAAAATTTTTATATTATTGTCATCACAAATCAAATGTTTATTACTTTTCGGACCAAGTTTTACTTAAAAGGCATGAAATTTTAAAGGATCATCATTATCCTTTTTAGTACCTACTGGATTACCTTCACACAGTTTCAGTATTTATATACGGTTAAGATTTTTATCGTATAATAAACAAATTTACTTAATTTTGGATCAAGGCACTAAAAAAACGAAGATTTGGGTTAATGTCATCGTTTAAAATGCTAATCAGCTGCCATTTTATCATTATTTTAACAGTACCTAACGATGTAATTAGCTTAAAAAGTAAGGATAACAACACTTTTAAATTGTGTGAAAGTGATTGATCTACTTATATTTAATTAGGTACTAATAGTTTGTCTCGGATTTGCACAGGCTGCTGCGTTATACTAAAAATAGCCTTTAGCAGCCATCACGCTAAAAATATCAAACTTTTGAAGTGAAACTTCTTTAGGCGCGTTGAGAGTATAAATTCATTGTCGCGTCATGGCTATACAGTCACGTCACGTACCTAAGACGACGATTTTTTATCTTTGAATCTTGAAAGAAGTTTCACTTCTTACACGTGTGCTCGGCACACACACTCTTTTTTTAAATACTAAGGTGATTTGGCACAGAAATACATTACAGACCTGGCCCCTGGGTCATAAAGGCTTCAATCAAAAATCGCGTGATAAGCCAATCCTAATTGTTTAATTTAATCATCCCAATCGTTCTTCAATAAACTTCTTATACTTACTACCTTTTATTTTGAGGATAGGTACTGATTCAATCATACCTACTTTTAACCCGTCGGCACGTTTTGTATGAATGCATGTCATGCAATAAGGAAGATAAGTGAGTTACTGTGGATTAGGGATTTCCCTCTATTTCATCTTTTATTTAATGTTTAATGAATCTCTGTGTAATCCAAAAGAAACCAAACATAAAAAAACTTATTTATATTTCTCATATTTCAAAAGGAAACGTGCTTGAACTCTATTTGTGATAACCTTATTAATTTCTTTCAACTACAATAATTATTAAGTTTTAAATTCGTGAAAAAATATTTTTTCATTCCTCTAAACTTCTACTAGGTACATTTAAGAACTTATTATATATTTATCAACAACTATAGATACCTATCTTGTCTAGACAAAAATCTCTTCTAGCCAAAATAGTTTCGGTCGTTGTTTCTGTCAATAGCTGAGATAAGCAATAATTCTTCTTTCAACAATGACAGATATCATTTGCTGTTCAGTATTTACCACATCATATTGTATTTATATGATTTGTATCCAAGTGCACATTTTAGGGTTGCTTATATTAAAAAACTATAATTTAGAAGTTATAATTTGATATTTTGTGAAGTAATTTTAAAAGAATACCCATCTCAACGCAAGATTACCTTTTGATAAATGTATCTTCATCATCGTGTTACAAATGTTGTAATCACAGGTTGTAATCCAAACTTCTCCGAAACAGCTTGATCGATTTCGATTAAATTTTGGAGTATATTTCGTGAGGATGTGTAGGTATAAGGCCTAGAAAGTGTATTTTATAAAGTTAAGTTTTTAGTGTGCCAACCTTTGCCGATTCAGCTAAATAAGCCACGCCCGTTGTTTACACACAGCCCCGTAACCCAAAACAATGTACCAGGGCGGTAGAACTGGGAAGAGATGGTGTCAGGTAGCACTGAGAAATTGTTTACATAGCGCACTGAAATTCAAAACAATATACCAGGTCGTCATATTTTTTAAGAGCACTTTAAGTTTATTTTTGAAGTGAAGCTTTTTTATCGGGGTTGGAAAAAAAATTTGTGTAACATTTTTTCGTTACGCGTGACATTTTTCCGTTACGCGCCATCTTTTTCTTATCCCTACCACGCGTGATTCGACGTATTTCTGTAAAGTTGCCTATAGTAAATTATTTTTTGAAAAATAAGGTCATAAAGAAGTTTCACTTCTTACGTGTGTACACTAGTACACGCACACATTTTTTTTAATATACAATCTCGCATGTCATTTCGCACTGATCTCAAAATCTACGCCGAATTATAATATTGATGAGATTTTATACAGGTCTGCAAAACGTAATTACGGTAGGTCTTATTAAAAGATGCACAAAATAGAGGCGAGGAAAGTTGTGTAAAATTCTAATTTGACTGTATCTAGGTAGGTACTTTATTAAAGTGAAACTTTTATTACATCGTCTCAAACTTTTTGGTCTGTGTAGCGCATGTCGCGTGTATCGCGGCTGCCGAGTAGGTATACCTACTCGGCAGCCGACCGTCACGCGACATGCGCTACACAAAGCAGTGTTCGGAACCGTTCGAACAGTTTCACTTTTACCGTGGTTTCATAAAACCACACAACATTTTTTTTTTATTAATTTAAAAACGTTAATTGGCAACCCTACCTTAAGTACGTCCTTTATTGTCTAGAAGATGTGCAAACTAATGCAATGAGATTGCACTCATAGCTGATAATGTCATGCAGTTTTTAATTTGGATTTTTCCAGATTGTCACTTCCGCGGAAAGTGCCCTATATTTTTTATTTTTGATTAATTTTATGCAACTTTCTTTCGCCCAATATACCTAAATTCATAGAAATAATAAAATATATTAAGGATGATTTTATAGTTTTCGTAATATGAAATGAAATGATGTTACTTTTTCGGCATGACTTGATTTTACTTTTATATTGTTATTATCTTTATTATCATGAATTCAGAATGTGATACTGAAAGTTTGGCCTTGTATTCATAATAAAGAGAACAAATATTTTTCATCACAAAGCTACACAATTAAAAATTATTAACGTCTGTCTCTTGTTTCACTACAGTTCTGAAAATGTGATTTGTGAATTAAATTCAATTGAAATAAGTAAAAAGTTGAAATAAGAAATAAGTAATAAGTAAAAAGTTTAAGCAAGTTAGTTCATCTTTTTTTAAATGGCAATAATTCTTTCTATCTATTTAAAAAAGGAACTTTTTTTTATAATACGCGGGAAGTTTGCGCGCGAATTAACGAAACGGAGGTCATTGACACGCTATTTTACCGCCAATATGTAAATCTTTGTATTTTAATTTAAATATACATGTTTTTCATTGACAGTGAGCAAAAAATAATCTTATTGTACCGCAAGTCATTATCTCAGTTTGCTGAGCTTAAGGTAGTAAAGATACAAATAACAAATAGTCGATTGTGATAGTCATTTTGTCATTGTCATTGTTTTGTGTCATATCATTCCGTGAGTTTGATTTTTTTCGTGTAGTAATTCAGTCGGTAGTTTTTTACGGTGAGTGATTTAAATTTTTTCTTGTTACATGGTATTGTATAAAGTATTAATAAAAATATCAGATATATTCAAAAATATTTTTTTAATGTAATTCAGTTTTTTAACGTGTTTTATGTCATCCGACGATGATAATTAGGTAGTAAGTATAGTAACCATTGATAGCCCAATGCCATTGAATTAATTTTTTCGCCTAATATTTATTACTAATTAATAATTATGTAATCTAAGGAAGAGTTTCAAAATGCAATTGCTTAATATAAAAAATACATTTTTAATTTTATCGTAACTCGTTTGTGATGCAATAATATTATTATTAATACATCTATTAATATATCCATAGATAATATAATAATAACTATTTATACCAATATCACCTTCTATAATTCTGCCCTCGGCTTCTCACGTGACGTCCAAAACTTAAATATTATACTAAAACCTTCCTTCTGTACAACTTTTAAAAAACTTTATCAAAATCTGTTGCGTAATTTTTAATATCTATGCATAAATAGATGTAGTACAGACAGTCAGAGATACAGCGGAAAGTCAATCATACTATAATGTTGAGATTTGAGAAGTAGGTACACATCATTTTTTTATTTTTTATCCTTACTAATACGACTGCGGACAAAAAACGGGATCCTTGTGAATTTAAAAAGCTCTCATGACTGGTCTGAGAGCTTATAAGTGTACTTTTTGAAACACCGTAAAAATTTCCGACGTTATCCGAACGTGTTTTATTTTATTACATACATTTTCATTTATTCATTGATTATGATTTGTAATTTGAACAGCATGAACATTTGAATAAACAGACTGCTGAAAGCTTAATATAATTTACGCTTTAAAAAAGCACCAATTAGTTTGAGATCACCTCACCTTTTTCTTTTACTTTCTTTATAAGTAAAGATACAAATAATAATAATAAAAATATTTGAAAAACATTTCAGTTTAATTCAGTAATGCGCACGTGTAGACAAATTAAACAAGAGATAAGATTCTTAACGCGTCATAAAAAATCACTTTAAAACACACGGCACTAATGTTAATTATACCTAGGTAATTAGGCTACCTAGCTAAAGTCTATCTGGTATCTATATGGCGGGAATCTTCACAACAAACAAGAGAAAATCTTTTATGCGTACTAAAGCCAACCTTGCTACATATCATTTTTTAACACAATGATTGTTAGGTATATTCTTTTTTTTAATTCGCTTTAACCCGCGACTTCGCTAGAAATTCGAAAGCTTGAACGTGATTAATTTCATAAAAATCATTTATTCTATGTCTGTCTACTACAAACATTAACTTCATACGTTTGTATTTTGCTGCAGTAGTAGACTACAAGCCCGCATATGAAAAAAATATGGGTCAAATGAACCACCAGGGGTCATATCTAGAACGAAAGAAGAGCAAAAAATAATAAGATTCATCACTATGCCGTCACTTGTAAGCTGTCCAACTGAGTGCAGATGAGAATTGAAAAGTGCTGGTAGACTCGGTAAATTTTGGTCATATATTTTTGTACGGCATTCTTAACCATCGATAGATCCATTAAAAATAATAAGAAACCGCTCAGTGCCGTACAAAAATGGTGGTCCACCAAGTCGGAATTTTTATTTAATTTCCGAGAGTTACCGGGGGTAAATTTGGTCATTTGACCATGTACGGCATCTGTGTCATACTATTGCTATACTGCTTTTAATCCATTATTCCGCAACGCCGTACAAAAATCATGGGGACAAGGGGAAAAAATCGAGAGTTGCAATCCACTCTCTTTCCCCACTCCAGGGGGTCATTTGACACAACACGAAATAAATTTATTTTTAAAGTATTTTATGCATAGATAATATTTTTTCATGTGCCGTACATTTTCGTTGGTTCAAAGGCGAAAAATCTGAAAAAGAATGAGATGAAGATGATGGACTATTCCATATATTATATTCTCCTTATTAAAAATATAGTATCTATACATTTTAGCAAAAAGGTTTTAGCAAAAAGCGATGATCGCCGCACTAATCCTGCTGTTGGATCTAATATTATTATTGTTTATCCAGCAACTTATTAACAACAGAAATAAGAACAAATGATTCGTTAGGTATTCAGTAATGTTGTCAATTATTTGGTTTTTACCAGTTTTTACAACCGTCAAGACCGTGACGGTAGATTAAATACTTCACGCACCACCTGTTGCCATAATGTCATTCAATTGGTATGAAAATTTTCGTGAATTTATGCCGAAAAGTTATTTTCTGTTAAAATAAATTAGTATGTACATATATTTTTATAAATAAAAACCAAATCGATAATTAGGTCTACATTTTGACTTATGAGTAGGTACTTAAAGTACTGTAAATAATAAGTGTTTCATATGAAAGAAATAAATAAATATCATGAAGAGTTATTTGATTGTAAAAGCACGCTTCATACCAACTTGAAGATACCCACTATTATAATTTATAACCTACTTAGGGAAGATTTTTTCATTACATTTTAACTAACTAGCTGTTCCGCGCGGTTTCACCCGCATTGCTCCGCTCCTGTTGGTCTTAGCGTGATAATACATAACCTATAGCCTTCCTCAATAAATGGGCTATCTAACACCGAAATAATTTTTCAATTCGGACCAGTAGTTCCTGAGATTAGCGCGTTCATACAAACGAACAAACAAACTCTTCAGCTTTATAATTTAGTATACCTAAATTATTTCAATAGTAATTATTACAACGTTCATAGTTACAATGTCATAATATTATGATTTATGACCATATCGCTATATTAATTCAGTTATCAAATATTATAATTACTTCAATTAAATTGCAACTATTTCAATTATTATTCAACACATGTAACTAATGAATATAATAATCGTTCACAAGGATTTAAACTCGAATTCTTGTGATGAGTCATCGTTTTGACGAACAGACAATACTTACAATTATTTCAATTGAAATAAAATAAAAAAGAAACCCGAACATTTGATTGCAACAAAAAATTTTACATCCGTAGTTATTTAGATGCGCAATTCTTCTGAACGACTTAACTAAAGTACCTACATAATAAATTAAACTAGCTGTACCCCGCGGCTTCATTCGCAGGCAAAAGCACGGGAAAAGCTTTCCGAGAGGTTGAATAAAAAAAGTAGATAGGTTACAAGATAAACCTATTAACAGAAATCGATTTCTCAGCGTAAAAAAAAATTAAAAACCCAATACTAAAATAAATAATGAACTGGTTAATCTGATTACAAGAACAATCTAACAATAATGCGTATTATGTTAGATTTATTTACATGTATACAATAAGCAAACATTTTGTACCTACTAAAATAACAGGGCCTTTAGACAAACGTCAGTATCGCCAAGGAATAGAAACTGCTACGATAGGAAATTCTTATATTTCATTTTTAATTGTGTTTTGCACAATTTTATTTAATTTCGACTGGATTAAAATTTTGTCCTTGGTCGTCGTTGTCGTTGGTAGGGTGACCGAATCCTTAGGCAAAACATCATACGCTTATGTCAATATGTATCGATAGCGCAGGTTAGACAAAAAACATTCAATGTTAGAAACGATTCACGCGAATTCGAATCCCGACTCATGATCGAATATTTCTAAAAAACTAAGCATTTGAATATTATCTAAACTATATTGTTTTATTTCCAGATGAGCTGTCTCAGATTACTCGCGGCATTCCGTCGTTGCAAGCAACTGCAAGATGGGGATACCTCCACACCCCTCTCCCGATGTCTGGGTCTGATCGACCTCACAGCTCTGGGGGTCGGAAGTACCCTGGGGTTAGGAGTGTATGTACTGGCTGGTGCCGTGGCGAAGACAGTCGCTGGTCCTGCTGTGACCTTGAGTTTCTTGGTGGCTGCTATAGCTTCAGCTTTTGCAGGTAATTGGCTATTAATAAGAATGTAAGGTAGGCGAAAAAATCCCTTGGAAGGTGTGTTGCATGTTTGTTGTTTTTTTTTGCAAAAAGGGGGAAAAGACATCTTTTAAAAGAGGTGAATCTTGAATTGGGCGTTTATAGCTTAAATATCCTCGTGGTAAACTTTACTAATCTTTGTTTTTCTGTACTATAATTGACTATTTAATTCTGTTTATTCTTTGGTTATATTTGAATTAGAGTTTATCATAAGAAATCGTCATTTAACGGGACCAAGCCTACCTTGTTTATCAGCAAATCCAGCAAGAATCGGATAAAAATCAAGAAGCTTAATGCAAATTTTAACCTTTTGCTATTTTAATTTTACTAGCCTATCTCACAACTGGATTCAATATTATAATATCTAAAAATCTCGTAAAGATTAAATGCAGTTAAATACATATAGGATATTGCCAATATAACTGGAAGTACCGCAGTTTATTTACATATTGTATAAAAGCTAAGCTTTTCCCGTCTGACTAAGGATAGAGTGAATATATTTTGGATTTCTCCGTCTTTATTTTATTGAAAAGTGATAATAATGTTAAAGCAATAATTGCATTTAACTCAGAAGGAAAAAATTAAAACTACAGTATTATTTTTATAAAAATTAACCGGCATTAAACAAATTTGATAAATAGAAAACGCAACAAAACAAGCTACTAAAACTAAAAACTAAACACCAATAAGACCTCTACAGGTATACCTGCGCTGCGCGCAACCTGCAATTTTGAGCTTACCTACTAATGGTTGGGTAGCGTCACAGTATTGATATAATCCATACTAATATTATAAATGCGAAAGTAACTCTGTCTGTCTGTTACTCAATCACGCCTCAACTACTGAACCAATTTGCATGAAATTTGGTATGGAGATATTTTGATACCCGAAAAAGGACATAGGCTACCTTTTATTGCGAAATATGTACCACGGGCGAAGCCGGGGTGGACCTCTAGTAATACATATATTATAATAATATGTATATACTATATATGTATACTGTGGTAGCGTCCTGCGCAGGTATACCTACTTGTACCTACGGTAGACCGTAACGTGTACATGGCTTACATAGTTACATCCCTACTTCCCAACTATAATATTATAAATGCGAAAGTAACTCTGTCTGTCTGTCTGTTAAGCTTTCCCGCTTAAACCTCTCAACCGTTTATTTTGATGAAATTTGGCACAGACAATCTTTAGACCCTGAGAAAGAACATAGGCTACCTTTTATCAAAACACTACGGGGGCGAAGCCGCGGGCGGAAGCTAGTATAAGTAATATACAATAAATTCTATTATTAAATAAAAAAACACGTGAGATGTAACGATCATTCACCTAAGTCATTACTCATTACTGCAATAAACATATTACAACATACATACAAGATACCTTTTTTTTATAGTGGGGAAATCTTCCAAAGAGCCAATATTCAATTGTCGCTACGCTCATAATGTCTTTAAAAAATCCCCACGCTTAATTATTCTTTAGATATTATAATAATCATAATACAGTATAAACGTCTGCACGTGTTTAAGTGTCGCATTAAATGATATTGGCCTTCGTTCCGACACTCCACCACAACTCCACTTTATAATGTAAAATCAGATCAATGCTGTTAATAGATGATGTTCTTTGAAGATATAGATCGATACAGTTTTAATAGACTGCGAAAGATTTGTTTTGAAAACAAGAACTTTTAAATTTTGAGTTTTAATTCAAGTTTTGACAAAGGCACTTAGTTACAACTAACTATAGTCCTTAGCCATCGAATTTTTTTATACTTAAAATTTTTCAATGAAAAAAAACTTGTTTAAATCCATTTCAATATTCAAAAATATCTACTAAACCATAATATAAAATTTATTTAAAATAATATGTAAATTTTGGATAAAAGGCTATCGATTACAGTTTCACAATTATTCATACAGGTTGGTAATTGAAAATATTCCAACACCCAAAATCATCTTGTTTAAAAGCAAAATAAAAACACTTTCAAAACTGGTTTATTTTATTAGTAACTGCTAAAATGTAGGCATCGTTTTGCAACTAAATTTAAACTTGTATGACTTATAAGGAATTGAAAGTTGCTTCAAAATTATACAGATATTTTAAGCAATATATATCAATGTTAGGCAAGCAATCCTTTTTCACTTAGATACCGAAATTAAATACCTACTTAGCTTAGTGATTAAAGCTGTTATATACCTTTTTATACATATTAATACATAATACATATAAACATTAGAAGTATTGATTACACAAAAAAGTCAACATTTTTATAGTTACATTTTATTAATTTAAACAAAAATACCTATACGTAATAACTGGAACAGCATTTAGGCATGCTGCCGGACATTTAGTACCCGAACTGATCATTTTAAGTCAATCTTAATAGAATCTAAGTTCTAGAATCTTCCAAATCCTTATTACACCTATTTTCTTCCAGGTCTCTGCTACGCTGAATTCGCAGCGCGCGTGCCCAAAGCTGGCTCCGCATATGTGTACAGCTATGTGAGTGTTGGTGAATTCATTGCCTTCACCATTGGTTGGAACCTAATCCTAGAGTATGTGATCGGTACGGCCAGCGTGGCCAAAGGCATGGCCAATTATATAGATAGCTTGTGCAATAACTCCATGGCCAATACTATGACCAGGATTGCGCCGATTCATGTGTCGTTTTTGGCAGATTATCCTGACTTATTTGCGTTTGGACTCGTTCTGCTTATTACAGGTATGTAATACTATAAATATACTCTATTGAAAATAGTTTAGGGAGTAATAAATATTCTAGATAATATATGAAGTAGGTTCCAGACTCCAGTAGATGCTTAAACTTGCTCTCTTTAATTTTATTGCACCATTTAACGTTTATTACACCACGAAATATTCCAAGACTATTTGAGATTACATATTGTATTTTTAATAATGAAAGAAAAGAGTTATGTTGCATCATATTGTCATAACAAATTTATTTCTAAAAACAAATATACAGATGAAGATGACTTATGATAACATAATCCCATGTATCAAGAAAAGATGAATGTGACAATAATTTATGCAGGTACCTATGTCTTAAATTAAATAAATAAATAAATATTTCAGGACCATTTCACACATGGCACGATCTTATACTAAGCTTTCGCTTGTGTTATGGAAACCAGATCGATAAACATACATGTATAATTAAATAAATACTTATATAGATAATTAACACCTAGACACAGAACAAGCATCTAAGTTCATCACATAAATATTTGCTCTGGGTGGGAATCGAACCCACGACCTCTGGCTTGGAAGGCAGGGTCACTACCAACCAAGCCAATCGGTCAGTCTTTAAATGACTTAACCTATTCATTTTATTATTTCAGTGCTTTTGGGTGTCGGTGTGCGGGAATCAACGAAACTGAACAATGTGTTCACCGCTCTTAACATGGCGACTGTTGTCATTGTCGTCATTGCTGGAGCTATTAAAAGTAAGTCTTCATTGTTATTATAAAGTTTAGGATTTTTGTTATCAATAAATGGAATCGGCAATTTGTCATTTATTTTTCTTCACCAAAAATCGAACCTGTTTCTTTTCTAACCGACTCTAAAAAGGATTCTGTTATTAGAACGTTCACCGGGTAAACTGATTTTGATTATTTTTTCTTATTTAAAATGATAATTCGAAGGTGCTTTAGTCATTTTGGTTAAATATTTATGACTATCTACATTGTAGGTAATATTTTGCAATGAAAAATTTCTCAGTTAAATCACAATCGATCAAAGACTTTATTTCATGCTCCAATAATCATATGGAACAATTCTGTCACACTTATTACATTTCACAAACATTTGCATTTATTATTTATTTATTTATTTCGGTTAATAGCCGATAGATTGTACCTACAAATATCTTATTATACCTACACTAACTAATAATTGATAAAATATAAAAGAAACTCAACACAGAACACTACGTCATTACATTTTACAAACACAAGAAGTTTAAAACACAAAGAAATAAACTCATATTATTATGTATTATATTGTCACCGATCCTTGATGAGTGTGTTATCAGTCCGTATATGTATGTGTGTCATATGATCAAAAACGAGTCTGAAACCGGCTACTCACGTACCTGCAGCAGGGGCAAAATTGGAATTGGACCCTTAATTGGCTCCTTACTTGTAATGTGTATAGGCAAGCAGGGTTATTTTAGAGTACAACTGAAATTGCCCCGACCGACGACCAACCGAGATTGTTCCAATATTGCCCCTGCGCCAGGTACGTGAATAGCCGGTCTAAAGGAGTCGGTTACAAACATACAGGTGAAGCTAATATCGAGAATCAGAATCTATTTATTAGTATCAAATGAATAGCCCATTATAACCTTGCTAAAACAATAGTATTGTCATGTCATTCATCTTGGGATAATAGCGTCATTGAATTGAAATCACATGAAAGAAAGAAAGAAAGAAAGAAAAAATATTTATTGCCACAAGTTACACGCACTTAACAACTACATACTTACATTACAAAAAAAAAATAGAGAATTTACATGGCAATCGGGTCAGACTCAGCCATGCTGTCGGGCTTTAACACCTGAACAGCGCTGATTTTCAGTCTGCCCGTAAGTTTTTATTTCCGAGGCTCCTAAGTCTACATTAAAATACAAATACCAATCAAAAAACATACTTTACAGTTCTGAAAATGATTTTTTGCATTGTTATTATTAATAATTACTTACGAATAATATATTATATATTTAAAACAGATTTATAGATAATTAAGTACATAATTATGATTATATTAAATAAAATAAACAGATATATATAATATGTATATACTTCGTTACTTATATACTGAAAACAGATAAATATAATATAGAAGGATATAATATTATTATATGATACATTTGCAATCCACAATTTTGCTTTATTGGGGTGTCCAGTTTGATATTTGTTTGTTCAAAAGTATCACTTTGTATTTATGCTTGAACGATATATATGACATATTAAGTTTCAAGGGTGGAGGAAGGTCATTCCAAATCTTCGAGGCAGAATACTTGAAACCACCCTATATATATATTATTATTTTTTGCGGCTAAATAATTTGTAGAAATATTATTTTGTATGGGTTTAAAACGTAATGTTTCAACATACATTCATCGAAATATCTACAAATACAAGCTTCTCCCAGTTATCTCTTGTTATGAAGTATAAACTATTCTTATTCTAAAAAAAACAGCAAAATTATTTTTCTTGACAGATAACTAGGTATATAGCAACGTAAAAAATATAATTTGTTCGTTGAACTAGACAACATTATTGATATTATAAATTTACATCATATGCTAATAGATCTCGATTAAATCTTATATTGAATAACTGGTTGTAAAACAAATATTTCAAGATATCAGATATTAATATTTAATATTGAACTCCGTTATTTTTATTTATGTCAAATAATATATTACTTGTATAATTAATGAATAGCTTACTAGAATAGCTGGAAAACCGGTAACCGGTAACCGTACCTACCTATGCCAAAATTCGCACTAAACTATAAAAATTATCAAAATGATAAACGATAAAGTTCTAAACAGGTTTCATGGAAAATATTCATCACACAATTTTACACAAAAAGTCCACCGCCGTATAAAACTACTGCATCAATATTTATTTTGTTTAATAAATCTCGATAATACAAAAAACATTTTAAAAATAGTATGTATGTGTATATTATCTAGGTACAGTTACCTATATATTTAAGAAGAAACTGACGAAATGGTTAATGGAGAAACAATTTTATGATATTCAAGAACTTATTACATTGCGGACTCTGTGACAAGGAAGAATTAGTGACGTTTAACAATAGTGATTAGTGACGCGAAGAATTTGTGTAGTGTTGGTGTAGTGTAATTTAACTTATTTCCATTTAAATATTTGCACACCCAGAAAGTGGGTAGAATGTATTAGCGCGTTAACATTGTAATAACACCTTTTTTGTAACTACATTCTTGTAAATAAATGAAATTTGAATTTGAATTTGAATTTGAATTTGAATATAAGTTAATATAACATATTGTGGCCAAATATTGCCTAATATCTATTGATGAAAATATGTACTTAATATAATATTATGTTATGTTAAATATTGTAAACAAAATCGACATCGTGAGGCAATCGTAAAGGCCTTCAGCACATGGAACTAATTATTTCGTAATTATTATACGCCACAAACTTGTTATTCTTTTGTATGCAATGTTGTACCTAAAAGTTACAAAATATTAGTTAGTCTTTAGAAAATATATTTTGTAAAGAATTACGACTTTTCTATTTTGGATCGTCTTAAAATAAATAAGAAATGATATAGGTACACTACATTCATGTATTTCAAATCTAATAATCGTAGATCAATCATTATTAAAATCATTTTCATAATAAACTAGCGGTCCGCCCCGGCTTCGCCCGTGGTACATATTTACGTTTTCTCTACATAAGAACCATCCTCGTACCTACTTCAAGGAATATAATAAAAAAAGAATTATCGAAATCGGTTCAGCCGTTCTCGAGTTATGCGCTTACCAACACATTTTGCGATTCATTTTTATATATAAGAAGATAATATCTTCGTTTAATTGTTTCTTGTATAATATGCTACCAGATATATACCTACCTATCATATCATTAGTATTGTTGTACATTTTACATTCGCACATTACTTATTTTAATTGTTCTGTGCACAAGTCCGTTTTTTGTGATTTACCTGTGTATTGTACTGTTGCTACAATTCGTTTTTTACTTGTAACATTTACGCTCTTTCTCAAATCCTTGTTAATATTATTATAAATGCGTGTGTGTTTGTTTTATTTTTCTGATTGATACTTCATCAGATTGGCCAAGGAAATCCCATCGCAATGTAACATCATCCCGATGAGTTTACTTGGCCAATTTTTTAATAGACACGCTTACATCCTTTTGACTTACTTTAAACGGACAGATTTTATTCAAATTTGTACACAGACAATACAATAATTTATTGAGTTTATTTATTTACTAGCTTTCCGCCCGCGGATTCGCCCGCTTTGTCTAAAACCTAATAAATTATATATTATAACCTTCCTCTTGAATCACTCTATCTATTACAAAAAACCGCATCAAAATCCGTTGCGTAGTTTTAAAGATTTAAGCATACATAGGGACAGAAAAAGCGACTTTGTTTTATACTATGTAGTGAAGTGTGATCTTTATACATTTATTATATTTTATTTTATTTATATATACATTACATATATTATATATTTATTATATCCAGGTGACCCATCAAACTGGCGCATAGACGTAGCCGACATTCCCGAAGAATACCGTTCGTCCGCCGGTGCCGGGGGCTTCATGCCGTGGGGTGTGGCCGGTGTCATGGCGGGCGCTGCCAAGTGTTTCTTTGGTTTCGTCGGCTTTGACTGTGTGGCCACTACAGGAGAAGAGGCCAAAAACCCGAAGAGAGATATCCCACTGTCGATCGTTATGTCCTTGGCGATTATTTTCTTGTCATATTTTACGATTGCTACTGTGCTGACCATGATGTGGCCGTATTATTTGCAGGTGCGTTTGAGTTTTTTGGTTAAATTGATAATGGCCTTATTATGTGTGGTGTCTTGAAATTGATTACTTAGTTTACTTAATTATCACTTAGTTAACTTTAATTTTTTGAATTTTTAATGAATTTTTCGTTACCTAGTCATTTATGTACTAAATCTAATTATTATTTAATTCAATCACATTGTATTGCCAGGAAGATAAAGCCGATTTTTAAATCGTCCTATCCTACTATAAATGCGAAAGTTTGTAAGGATATTTGTTACTCTGAATGGATTTTGATGATACTTGGCATTTACCTGATGAGCCAGAAGTGCTTGGCCGTGATGGTGCTTTCACTATGACATAGCTAGCTGTGCCATATTTATGGCCTCACTAGATTTCCGCCCGCGGCTTCGCCCGCGTTTTCAAAGGAAAATCCGCATAGTTCCCGTTCCCGTGGGATTTCCGGGATAAAACCTATCCTATGTGTTATTCTGATGTATAAGCTATATTGTGGTAAAGTTTCATTCAAATCCATTCAGTAGTTTTTACGTGAAAGAGTAACAAACATCCATACATCCATACAAACTTTCGCCTTTATAATATTAGTAGGATTATTGGTTTAATTTCCCACCAGGACGCCGACGCCCCCTTCCCCCACGTGTTCACCCAAGCGGGTCTCCCAGCTATCAAGTGGATCGTCACAATCGGCGCCATCTTTGCTCTCTGTACCAGTTTACTTGGCGCCATGTTCCCATTACCAAGAGTGTTATACGCCATGGCAAGCGATGGAGTGCTGTTCAGACCCTTGGCTGTTATTAACAAGAAGACACAGACTCCATTATTGGCTACTGCATTGAGCGGACTGTTATCTGGTAAGTTATGGACTTGGCTACTTGGCGCCATGTTCCCATTGCCAAGTGTACTTTATTCTTCTATAATTTCCAAAAGTGTGAGTCGTCTTATGTTTAGCGCTACCACAGTCCATGAACATAGCAAGTCAAAGTCTGTAGATTACTTCATGAACTTAATTCTCTTACTAAATCTTGAAGACTAGATAGAGAGAATTTATTTGGTTTTTATTATTTAAATGATTTGTTGGCCTAATTCTACATTTATACCAATTAACAATTTAATAATATTTACAAAAAATTACCAATTTCAGCAACAATGGCAGCAATCTTCAACTTAAACCAGCTCATCGATATGATGTCCATCGGCACGCTGCTCGCCTACACCATTGTTGCAACTAGTGTACTTATACTGAGGTACTAGTTTTGAAATTTTGAAATTATTTTTTTCTTAATTTGTGTGTTACTTTGTTTTTTTATTTACGTACAGTAGATCAGTTATAAAAGATTCTTTTGGATTACTATTCTTATTCAATTTTTTACAAAATTGTCATCATGACTCATTTAAACTATAAATATTATTGATTTTTATACTTAGGAAGGTAGCTTTTTATTTAAAACATAGCGAATAATCTTATTCTCATCAACAAATTTTCAGCAAAACAAAAATAAAAATTAATATTTTATTTGAATGTTGTGTCTTGTTTTAACTTGGTATTGTTTTTAGCTAATGATTATAAGTGTATGGAGTGTGAGGGGTTCTAAATTTGTTATTCTCTTAGGTACGAAGAAGAGCCAGTACCCCAATTAGTGGGGGCGAAGCCTCTGGCGGAGTCCCCCGCGGGTGTAGCGAAGCAACTGTTCAACCTGCTCGGCCTTAAGGAGCCCACCAATCTGTCCTCTAATATCGCCAAGTGCACTATATTTATTTTCTGTGAGTAATCTATTTATGTCTCAGCAACATTCTACATATACACCTAATTGTAGTATGGTTATTAATCCATACTAATATTATAAATGCGAAAGTAACTCTGTCTGTCTGTTACTCAATCACGCCTTAACTACTGAACCAATTTGCATGAAATTTGGTATAGAGATATTTTAATACCCGAGAAAGGACATAGGATAGGTTTTATTCCCGAAATCCCACGGGAACGGGACCTATGCGGGTTTTTCGGGTTTTTCTTTGACTGCGCGGGAGATGCCGCGGGTGGAAAGCTAGTTATTATATAAGTTATCTTTATTTTTATTCTATGTGCATTTTGTACAGTAAAGTGTGTTTTATTTATACTAATCTACAGGTATACCTAAACTAATCTTCATCTACATATAAACTAACCTACATCTACATCTAAACTAATCTTCATCTACATCTAAACTAACCTACATCTATATCTAAACTAATCTTCATCTACAT
>CAJQZN010037879.1:0-15006 GCA_907164685.1 Colias eurytheme | reverse complement strand
CTGTACCGGCAGCCGCGCCGCAACGTGCAGCACCTCACGTTCAAGGTCAGTTTAGTTGAATAAAAAAATTGGTTGTTTGTAAAGTAGGTTTACGATCGAGATGTTTACGTGATAACATAATGCAGTGGCAGCGCTCGAGATGAGACGGGAGATCAGTCCGTCTCTCTCTCGTTATACCTGCGATCGCGCTCGTGAGGTTTTGGTGTGACACAAGTTTCTGAACATGTCACCCGACTAAAATGATTTTAAAAACGTTATCACGTCAATAGGCATAGTGTTACTGTGGTACATCTGTTAAACACATAATATTATGTGTGCTAAGATAAAAGCCTCCACCTCCTAGAAATGTATAGAAACTTATTAAATAATGAAAGGATTGACGTGGCTAATAAAAGAGAGATACAGGCCTCCGGCTTCGTAAATGTGAACGTAAAACTGATCAGATCGATTCGATTCCCGATAAAAACTTACAAAAAGGTCTCAGTTTAGCAGAATACAAAAGGTCGATAACCTTATCCTAAAAAAAATCCATTAGTGAAACAGATTTATAATGCATCTACCTACTAACCTAAAAGGACATTTTTTGACGTGACAACGTCTTATAATTCGATAGAGCCGGCTGCACGCACGAAAAAACATGACTCATGCGGCGTTACCTCGCTCTGAGGCGTTCCATGTGAGGCTTGAAGTGCAAGCGAGAGCGCGGAACGAGCGACAAAGAAGCACAATCGGACGTTGTCACGTTCAATTATCGTCAGTAGGAAACCGACTTTACAGACAACCAATTTTTTTTTATAAGCCGTAAATCCCCTTCGTGTCCTAATCACCGCTTTTACTTAAATTATAAATTGACATTCTAGGTGCCATTAGTCCCGTTGGTGCCGTACCTCAGTGTGTGCATGAACATCTACCTCATGGTACAGCTCGACTATCAGACCTGGGTTCGATTCATCATTTGGCTGGCTCTTGGTAAGCGTTCTTTTATTTAAAACTTAACTGTTCACTCTGGCTTCGGATTTTTTTTTTTTTTTGTTTTTAAAAATGTTATCAGGTTTTATTCTCATCTCAGTGCACATGAATCCAACCAAAGATCATTAAACACCGTTTAGCCAATCTTGAGTTATATATTAGGTAACTAACACGTTTTTATTTCTTTAATATACAAAAATCTATTCAATTTTATTTATTACTAGCGGTCCGCCCCGGCTTCGCCCGTGGTACATGTCTACGTTTTCTCTACATAAAAACCATCCTCGTACTTCAAGGAATATAATAAAAAAAGAATTATCGAAATCGGTTCAGCCGTTCTCGAGTTATGCGCTTACCAACACATTTTGCGATTCATTTTTATATATAAAGATTTACAACAAGTTATATTTTATACATTTATTTCGCGTTTTATTCGCCTTGGCGAATTAAAATTGCAAATAAAGTGCAGTTTTGACTCAAACATTTGTTTGTGACGTTCATATTACTAGAATAGATTAATTTAACACTTGGCTACCAATTGTATGCATGTAGAGCCAAGTTTATAAATTTACACGTCCTTACTCTGTAGACCCTAACTTTACAAACTTTGTCTACCTTATAAGATGTTACTTGGTCAAACAAACTAATTTTCAGCTTTCTATAACTCTAAGACGCAGAAGATGTGCATACTATTTTGTAAATTTTATTCATGTGGTGTTTAACCAGAGTTATGAGTGGTCAAAAGTCTAGCGAAACGGTTCTAGTTATTGCCCGTCACACTTCACTTGGCTTGACTTGGCGGCATACTAAAAGCAGGGTTGTTGAGATAAACAAATTAACATCGGTTAGAAGCCTCCAAATAGTATAACAACATTTGTTGCATACATGGTTGCATAAACATACAGGCCTTTGGAATAATTACTAAATGCAGTTAAACAATTAATTTCTACTACTTCATAATATTATGATAATAATCGTAAAATGATTTTCCAATTTTCAGGTTACTTCATATACTTCTTCTATGGCATCAGCAACAGTTCTCTAAAAGAGAAGAAAGTCCCGCCACCAACGAGCAATGGGAAATACGAAGAAAAACATGTTATTACTAAATTTTGACGAATTCAAACAATATTTTAGGATGCGTGAAAATCACATTTAGTCAAACGTATAAAAAATTATCTAAAATTCGTTTTTTAATAAAAATAGTGATAGAAATTCGCGCGCATTTTTGACGTTAATTTTTTATCTACATGACTTTGACATTTCAAAACCGATACCTAATTATTAATAATTGTTCTGTGTTTAGTTTTATTTAATTTAAAATTTAAATCTGTGATTTATGTTGTGTTGTGTTAACTGTGATATTTAACTGAACGCGTAAAAAAATATTTGATGTTGAATGTTGCCATAATGAAGATATTACGTAAATATTTTAGAGGACTAATCCCATAGATAATGCTGTTTATTTTATCAAATTGTATGTACTTAATAGAAAACAGAAAATAATGTAAATATATGTTGCTTTTTTCATTTTTAATCATATTGACCATATAAAATATGTGAAAATGATATTATTGTAATGTTTCATCAATCATTTATTGTTTTGATTGTATAGAAATTTAATTTATAAGACGTAGCTATTTTTTTGTATTTAGATTATATTTATTACTAGTTTTATTATTATTATTAATTTCCTATCTATTGCAAAAAATATCAATCATGAAGCAACTTTTGCATTTATCATAGTACATATATACTATATACTATATTGCAAATAGGTAGGACGTAGGTACATATCAATTCAATTTATATATTATTTTATTACATTTCATATTACATTTATTTCTTGCCGATATTCCACAATTATTATTTAGAAGTAATAAGTTTAAGTGAGATTGTCTAGAATATAAGATGTGATATTGGGAGTGATTGTTAATTAATTGAGACGAAAATAATTATTGTAAGGATAAATAAATAATTTCGATGTATTTCAAGTGTTTTATTTAATTACCTACTAATTGTATTTCGCCGAGTCAGCTACATTAATATATAAGATAAAAATCCTATAAGACTTAGGTAGGAAAGGGTAGGAAGATGTAGGAAGGGTAGGATAAAATGGATTATTTTCGTTTTTTTTTCACGTGCTTGAAATAAAAGAACACTCGTTGTGGGGAAACTGTTGTAGCTCATTTTTATATTCGTTTTCGTCATTGTCCTCATTTCTGGACGAAATATTAATACGTACGTACCTATACGATCTTATACGAGCGTCGACTCGAACCACACATTCGTCTTTGATTAGGTCTGAAAAACGGCTCCTAATACAAATACAATATAAAATTATCTCTAGGCGAATAGCGAATGCAATGTTTACACATGCGTATTATTAACTATTGCGTTTACAAATTCGCACGAATTTGTAAACGCACAATAATAGTTAAAACGCTGTCGCCGATTCTCGTCACTTTGGAACAATAATGTGTGTTGAATTGAAAAATTTAAATTCTATCAACTATAGTTTTCGCAGCGCACCTGGAGGAATAATTAAGGGATTTTTTACACCTTGGGTGATATTAGCAGGGTTTTACTTACAATTATACACATATAGAGGATAGTCTTCCCAACAGTGAATTTTTCGAAGCAGTTCAGTTGTTTCAGAGCCTATTCAATGAAAACAAACAAAATATCTTTCCTCTTTATAATATTAGTGAAGATTTGTTCCAAGTTGCCATGTTTCCAAGTTTTTGGATAAGGGTGTAAAAATAAAACAAAACAAATTTAATTAACATCATTTATTCCATTATCAAGCGATACAAGCAATAACAATTTAATGAGAATTCATAAATAAATATGATTAAAAACTTTTTACAGTCACAAGTCAAATAATATTGCAGCTTTCACAGTTCACATTAAAAACTAATCACATGCTAATCACTTCATATTATACCTATCTACCGCTTGTTATCAAACACAATGAAACAAGCATGTTTTATTTAAAAGGAACATTAAAAATGTCTACAGATATTATACGAAGAATAATAATAATGAACAAAAAGGACAGTTATGGTATAGCTACTCCATCTTCCTCTAAAATATAATGAAAAAATAGAAAAAATATAAATGTGTGTGATTTTTAATCAGTGTTGATATCCATTATGTGATTGTAAGTTTGCAATCACTTTGCAATAGAAAACCAAAAACATGAAGAGGTTGTATATGTGTCGCAGGCAGATTGTACTATTTTTGCCGTTTACAAAAGTTCGGCATGAGTATAGACTCAAATGCTCTTAACACGAAAACTAAACCTAGCCGAATATCGAGTGCAATTTGCACGTTCATTTAATGTGTAAATGCACCATAGATAATAATATTATGTCGTCCTGTCTCGCTACAATAGGTATTTTTACACCTTGGCAGAGTTTATGTACTGATTATAAAATATACCTATGACACTGGGGATAGAGGTTTTCCCTACAGTGAATTTTTCAAGGAACCACGTAACCAAATTTTTTAATCGCAAGCATTGGCAACAGAGCATACGCGTCTCGACGAAAGGGTGTTAAAAATAAAACCAAACCAATTAAATTAAAATCATTTATTCTAATATTAAGCGATACACACAATAACAATTTAATGGGAATACATAAATAAAAATGACAAAAAGCAGCTGTTTTACAGCCACAAGTCAAATAATACTGCAGCCTTCACACTTTACATTCAAATCTAATTATTTCATACACAGATTGATATTAAAATACAATGAAAAATAAACATGTTTTTGAAGTGAAACTTCTTTAGGTTCGTTGAGAGTAAAATTTCAAGGTTGGTTCATGGCAATACCGTCACGTCATGGAGTATGGCCACGATTTTGATATCTTCGAATCTTGCCAAAGAAGTTTCACTTCTGACACGTGGGCTTGGCACAAATGCTTTTTTATATTTAAAGGAACAGTAAAAGCAAAAATATCTACAGATATACGAACAATAATAAACTCAAACTCAAACATTTATTTATTCAATTAGACTTCTTCTAGAAGCACTTTTGAAACGTCATAGGTACATATTTTTAACATTTACCACCGATTCGGAAAGCAGTATCTTCGGAGAAGAATCGGCAAGAAACTCCTAAAGTCTACGTATTCTAACTACTTCTGCAACACATTCTAATGTGTGTGATTTTTAAAACTAGTTGATAGCCATTATGAAATCCAATTTACAATTGAAAACCAAAAACATTAAGAGGTTTATTAGTGGATTAGTAATTTAGTAGTATATGTGTTAAAGTTATCAATTTATATCCCGGTTAGATAATTGCCTCCAATTACTTTAGAGATTAACCGAATTAGTTTAGAGTAGGTAAGAGATCATAGTCCTGATTAGTTTACTCACAAATAAGTAGTCAATCGGCATAAATCATTGATCTATATATAAAAATGAAATCCGTTTTCTTTGGTCACGGCATCACGCGTGAACCGATTTCGATAATTATTTTTTTATTATATTCCTTGAAGTACGAGGATGGTTCTTATGTAGAGGAAACGTAAATATGTACCACGGGCGAAGCCGGGGCGAACCGCTAGTGAATGATAATCCAACTGACCCTGCGATAACGAATATAGTATAAACGCAGCAAAATCGTCCTTCTAGTTCCGGAAGCTTGTCAGCATGGCATTCAACAAAACAATAAAAAATGTTGCTGAGATATTCGAAACGAATCGCCGAGAAAAAGATGATGGTCAAATCATTTGCCTAGTGATTGATGTTTCACTTCAACAACATGGAAATTATTTACGTGGCGATTATTTTGCGGGAATCAAAAAGAGAACCACTTCGTCAATAGTGGAAATCGTGGTGAAGAAACTGCAGCACGTGTAGAGAAAAGCGACAATATGTTTGACGAGGACAAGGCAGTTGGAAAGATAGCAGCAGCAGTGATCATTCAATATATTAATACCTTTGGCGGTAAGATGAGAGGATGTGAATCATCTCATTGTAAGTGTGGAAACGCCGACGGTGATAATATAATATTAAGAGAAGATCATGTTAACAGAGTTTAACCCATTGAGCCCCGAACGGCCCGATCGGTCCACGACACAATAGATTTTCTATTGTGCCTGTGGTTCCGGGGCCTGAGTTATTACACCAACGCCTCCTCAAGAGATTCAATACCTTCTGATAAAACAGACACGCCTGAGAATAATAAAGAAATAGCTTCAGATGGGATTCAGCCAACATCTCGAAATGTACTTGCTAATAAAAAAGACACAGCTAGAAAATAAAGTAAATCATGAAACGTGAATTGAGCCGTTGTCTCTTTGGAAAGTTTAGCATATGCTTATAAAAAAGACTGGTGATAATAAAAAAGATCATGCTAAGAAAGTTTAGATGAAAAAACAGCAAGTGTAGAGAAGAGAAAGTGTGACAACAAGAAGTGACAATATGTTTTACAATAACAAGGCAATTGGACAGATAGAAGCAGCGGTCATTCAACATAATAATACCTTTGGTGGTAGTACACAGGATGTGAACCATCTCATCGTAAGAGTGGAAACCCCAACGTGATAATAAATTATTATCAAGGGAAGTAAATCATGTTAAAGAAGTCAGCCAATATCTCGGAAAGTTTAGCACGTGCAAATTAAAAAAAGACGTGTGGCACTCGGGGACTGCCGCGGTAAAGCTATTGCATGCTATGCCTTCAAGCCACACCTCCGCGCCCGTCCCCGTGGGGAGCGTGAGGTTTTCAATAGCTTAAAAGCCATGGCTTAAATAACAATAATAACGCTAATCGTGCTATATCAAAAGTAATACTGCTCAAAGTGGTCCTCAAGGTTAGATTACTATAGTCCTTTCCACCTAAGATGATTTCTGTGACACATCGATTTTTGACACGTGTAGAGATGTCGGTTACTGAAATCGTATCAATTGTTTCCGATAATCGATAATATTCTATATGGAAATGAAATCGATTTGAATAAAGTACCAAAATTAGTTTTTTCGGCATTTCGCCAACAATTAAGTAAGGAAACTTAGCAAACAACAGCAACAAAAAGTCAACAATAACAATTAGTAAAAATAACAGAATACCACGTAAAGTATCAATATAAAAATGCAACTTGTATACAAGGCTGACGTACTCGTACAGACGATTGACTCGATTGACAAACGATCACAAGATGGGCGACGATTATATGATTTTCCAACTCTATGATTTTTCAACGATCCATTTCATGTACACGAATTGCGTAGGTATTAAATTTTTGTGTTATTTTATTTTATTTTTCATTATATTAAACTAAACATTACTGTTTTTGATTTATATGCTTAAGATGTTTCATTTTTATATTTTTCGTAATAATGCCGCCACAAAATAAAAATATTATGCACTAAAATTATTTTGACTTTTTAAACATAAAATACGTAATTCGAAACACGATGAAGTGTCACAGGAATCATCATAGGTGAAAAGGACTATAGTTAGATCTTCAAAGTTATGTATCGTCCATTGCCTATTTCTGAACAAATATTAAATATGCTCAACTGACTAAGGTTTGAACAGTTACGTCAATCAGTTGTCATTTATCTGATAATGTAATGTTTTAAAAGTCAAGTCTTGAATTTGTTTACGTCTTGGTATCAATAAATAAACAATTACAATTAGCATTTTGTTGTTATTATTGTTCGTAATATTTCAAGTAAATAAGTTCAATCGTTCTGAGATATTTAATAATGCTTATTTCTTACTCACAGATCTATGTTTTATGCTACAATATTACTTATCCTTAAAGTTTATTAACTTACAAATATATTGATATTAGACTTACAATAATATAATAAATACATAAATTGTACTACTACATAATTTTTACTAAAAATCCTCTTCAACTAAAGGTATGAAAAATACAATATTTTTGCCTTCAATAATATTGTAGTTTCAAACTTTCACAGCATTATCGTTATTTTTGTTAAGTAATACAGAAATGATATTTCATTCACATTTTTTAATTAAGTACATATTAAAAATAATCAATAAAAAACTTTATATAAAGCAACTTTGACATTCGAAACTACACCTTATAACGGGGGAACAAAGTCGATATTAAAATGAATATTTAGTCGTGTTAAATGTCATATATTGGCTGAAAGTATTGACAAATAATATTAAGTACTTTGGTAATACATCAGATATTAATACTTTGGTAAATAAAGGAACAATAGAGATTCAATGTTTCGTTAAAAAAATACAGTTAACTGCATTATGTGCTTAATATTTATACAAGTATAAGAAAAATATATTATGTATTCAATTAAAAGTGTTTTGTATGATATAAAAGTGTACTAAATCGTCAAGTTTATTTATATTAACTTTTATGTTTTTAAACTTATAGTAAAATGGTAACAATATCAGATCAGTTTGAAATTTCATAAATAATTAATGTTTCATACATTGGCAGTGTTACAACAAAAAATGAGTAAAATGCAAACTAAATTTGTACACAATTAAATCTACAGCCGATGCAGGAAAAAAGTCGATTGTCAATTATTAATTCTTACTTGACTAAAATTTATTATTAAATTGTTAAATTACTTCAATTAAAATTTATAAACTGTCTTTCATACATATTCGAGTATATTTGCATTACATATCAAAAATGGAATCATTTTAACGTACATTTTCATTATCATCTCAGCATTTGCTGTCATTCAGTCAACTAGATACTAGACACAAAGGATACAACCGTGCTACTGGGGCTGACCACCGGCTCGGTCAGCGCTGACTGTCAGCCGAGCGCGTGGGTCAGCGTGTTGTGCTGTAACAGCGCTGTCTGACTGTCATTGTGCAGGTCAGCGAGTTGGACAGCGTCAAGCGTGCGCCGCCTTTCTGAGCTGTGCCACGCGCCGTACGTTATGTATATTAGGAGACCTGGAATGGTAAATTGTAATGTTAATATTATGCCGTGGCTATAATTCATGTTTCGTAGAGGTTTTTGTTAGTTGGCTGGTACTAGGTACTGTACTGTAGCAGTAGACTTTGATTCTAACACAAGCTAATCTATGAGGTATTCTTGCATGAGAGTCAACTAGTTGAAATCCAAAGTACGAAGTACATATATTATTTTTATTTTTATTCATTTAATGCCTTATCAAGTGTTTTGTATGAGTTTATGCACATTAATAAATATTTCTTCTTTTTCTCTTATAGGTTTTGTTTCCCAAGCCATCCGCTGAAACGTGCCCTTGTTGGCATTTTCAAGTTCAAGATCGTACAATTATTTATAAACAACCTGAACCTGATTCTCATTAAAAATAATACAAAATTTAATTGAACCTTCAAGTTTGTGCTACTAATGTCTTGTTTTTATTTACATCGCAATACATACAATGGAAAATAGTCAAGGAACTCAATAATATATTTAAAACTAGGTTTCCGCCCGCGGCTTCGCCCGCGCAGTCAAGGAAAAACCCGCATAGCTCCCGTTCCCGTGGCATTTCCCGGATTGCGTCATTTTCTGAGGATAAAAAGTAGCCTATGTCCTTTCTCGGTTATCAAAATATCTCCATATCAAATTTCATGAAAATTAGTTTAGGCGTGATTGAGTAACAGACAGACAGACAGAGTTACTTTCGCATTTATAATATTAGTATGGATTGATCTGAAACTAGTTTAAATAATGAATTTTGATTCTCTTTTTGGCACTAACGCCTCACATACAAAAATGGGCAAAAGTAAATAAAAAAAGGCTCCATAAAAAATAAACAAACAAAACCATTATTTGTAGAGTCGATTAGAACAAATTTTAATTAAAGTATTTTGTAAACTACGTCAATATAGAAAAATTTACACGTTTTCACTTTCGAAAAAATTAAAAAGATAAAGGCTTTTTAATGGTTTTAAAAGCGATCAATTCCTACATTATTTAGCCATATCTCAATAAGGTAATGTCATAGCTATTGTTTTCCCATTCTAATCAACCGCAATTCCTTGATAATTCCACTATTCAGAAAACCAAAAACATATTATTGTACCTGGATATTTAATTAAAAAGTCTTTCTATGAGGAACTGTCTCACAATCTAAACCATCCTCCTTATCTATAAAGACCGACTAGGGAAGAAGTAGAACCTAAGTTAATAACTTCCGTGATTGTACAAGTGCTTTCCTTTCGAAAAACTAACATATAATTATATCCGATTTGAGTGTATACAGCTAGAATTTTATTTACCTCTGAAATCAAATGTTAAGTGATCCCACAGGCAAATGTTACTTTAAAATAATAACACTTTCAATACTGTAACCTTGAGCCGTTTCTCGAATATAATATGGTTTATTTACATGGTTTATTTTTAAATTCCTCTTATAAAGGTGTGCTAGTGTTCGAACTTTATTATTTTAGTTTAATAAATAAATAACTAAATACGTGTTTACTCCTACAATACCAAGCGCATGAATTAAAATGCGCAGTTTCTTCTGTTTATTGACAAATTTAGCAGTCGCAATATTTTTGGTGAATGGGTATGGAGAGTACGAATTCGCGAGATTGAGTTTCGAAAGACTTGCGAAGAAATACGGGCACCACCCCGAGGTCTATGATATAAAGACGATCGACGGGTACATTCTCACTCTTTTCCGCTTGCCCGGGTCACGGAGTATACCTGTCCTTCTCCAGCACGGTATACTCGACTCGTCCATGACTTGGATTTTAAGAGGGAACAACTCTTTGGGCATCAGCCTTGCGAACGCTAAGTACGACGTTTGGTTATCCAACATTAGAGGAAACACGCTGTCACGCAAACACGTATACTTCGATCCAGACAAGGACCTGGCGTTTTGGGACTATAATTTGGACGATTTGGGAACAATCGATTTGGCGGCGATCATTGACAAAATATTATCTGTAACGGGCGCCAAGCGGCTGAACGCCATAGGTCATTCGATGGGCAACACCATCTTTTACATTCTTGGCTCCAGAAAGCCACAGTACAATGGTAAAGTAAACGTAATGATCGCGCTCGCTCCCGTTTGCTACATGCACGATCTCCAGGAACCGGTCGCATGGCTATTCGAAAACGCCAACAACATAAATACTATATTAGTAGAATCGCATATCCACGAGCTGTTCGGCAGATCGACACCTCCGGGATACTTCATGAAGCTGCTCTGCGTGGACCCCGCCACCTCGTATGATGTTTGCTATAAATCACTACTTTTCCATATAACTGGAGCGAGTGACAATACAGAGATCAATTCAGATTTCACTCAAATGGCAAGCAAGTATTTTCCCGCCGGTATCTCGAGGAAAGTGGCGCTACATTACTCGCAAATCGGGATTAGGAGGAGGTTCCAACGGTTCGATTACGTAAAGGACAATTTTAAGGTTTACAATACGAGTGACCCTCCCGAATACAATCTCAGTAGGGTGACAATGAGGTTCGTGTTGGTGGCTGGTCAGAATGACAAACTGTCCAGTCTGAAGAATGTAAACTTGCTGAGGAGCCGCCTCCCCAACGTGGTGGACTACATCGTGCATCCGCGCAAGAGATTCAGTCATTTGGACTTCACTTGGGGGAAGAGAACGAAGGAAACGTTGTTCCCATATATTTTTTACATTCTAAACAAGTTTTCCTGTACCTATCCATAAAAAAAATTAAAGAGTTTATAAAATTTGAAATAGCTGAAATCTCTTATAAGCAACACTTTTTTTTAAATTTTAATATGTAATAATTATAATTAGTAAATATTACTCAAAATGTAATATTCTAAATAACAAATACTCAATAAACAGTACCTATACTTAGTCTTTAAAGTACTGTTCGCTATTTTAAGTCAGTAGTTACATATTATTAAAAGCGTAAACATAGTGGCCTCAATGTCCACCACCGCATTGCTCCGCTCCTGTTGGTCTTAGCGTGATGATATATATAGCTAATAGCGTTCCTCTATAAATGAGCTATCTAACAACGAAATAATTTTTCAAATCGGACCAGTAGTTCTTGACTTTAGCGCGTTCAAACAAACAAACTCTTCAGCTTTATAATATTAGTATAGATTAATAAATAACGCCACGTGTGTATGAAACAAGAGGAAAAATGCTATTTTTAACAACCGAATTTAGACTCAGTTCGACTCGGTACAGTTGGTGACACGCTCATTAACATCACATAATAGTTAATATTCTTATGGAATTGAATTTTATAATTTGCTACAAGTAATACTGAAAAAAGTCAATACTGAAATTTTATATTAGCATAACAATTGGAAAACTCATTATTACTTTTGAGTATATATTTTTATTTTTATAGACTAGCATCCGTCTTTGACTTCGTCCGCGTGATACGAATGAAAAAGAATGGTTACGAAACAAAGGCTTTTAAAATAAATTAATACAATAATCGATAAACCTATTCGTCGATGACTACTGCATTAAGTGCTAGGCGAACGGACGACATTTTTGGCTTCTGTTTTAATAATAAACATCCCCTTTATAAGTTTCTCTACGATATGTATATTGCACAAAATACAAAATTCCTATTACATTTCTCTTTTATTTATAAACCACCCAATTTTGTTTAGTATCTTTTTTCTATTTCTGCAAATCTCCTATTGAGCTTAGCGTGTACGGCCCGTAGCCAGCTAATACTTTGATTTTTGCAATGAAACATCTTTAGGCGCGTTGAGGGTAATATTTCAAGGTCGCCTCATAGCAATACCATCACGTCATGGAGCAAGGCGCGATTTGGTACCTTTGAATCTTGCCAAAGATTCACTTCTGACACGTGTGCGCGGCACACAAGCCTTCTTTTTATTCGAACCACTTGAATCTATACTAATATTATAAAGCTGAAGAGTTTGTTTGAACGCGCTAATCTCGGGAACTACTGGTCCGATTTGAAAAATTATTTCACTGTTAGATAGCCCATTTATCGAGGAAGGTTATAGGCTATGTATCACCACGCTACGACCAATAGGAGTGGAGCCACGGGGTGAAACCGCACGGATCAGCTAGTCAAGAATATAATCATCAAGATACATAACAAACTATACCTCTTACGATGCCAAAGACACGAACCTACATAGGCGAAAGAGCACCCTCGATTTTCGTGACTATAGGCACTAACCTCCTCAGAATTACCGGACGAGTCGTCATTACATATTTATATCTCTAAAACATGCTCATGAAATATAATCACGCATCACAGACATTATGCTAAAAAATTAATTATCGATGTAAATATTATCGATGTATTTATTATTTATCTGCTTCACTGCTCTCCACAAATAACTTTTGAATGGTCAAAATACAGACTGAAATTATTTACGAAAAGCACTTTTTATAAAGAGCCGGCAAGAGACTCTATAGGTGATATTGGAAAACCGCTGATAAAATCATCCATCTCGAAGAATATGGATTTCTGTCATGTACAGATTTCACTCATGCATTTAGGTCAGATAATAAACAGTTCTAGTTGCTTTTTAAAATCATATTGATCGAAAAACATCATATTTGTAATAATGCTGCTGCATGCTAGAAAACTGTCCCGTTACATATTAATTTATATATTCATTAATATTATTATTGTTAGCTGTCTGACCTAATACATGTTTATCATCAGTTTTAAATTTAGTATTCTAAACCTTAATACCCTTAGGATTTCTATTGTCCAGGCATGAATGAATTTTTCCTTAGGGTGCCAGAAGATAGGCTTTTCCTTATTTTGTCTGTTCCTATTCCATTCTAGGTGACAGGCATCACCTACATCGGTGTTTCTATATACGAACAGGATATACCAAATATATATACTAAAAGAACATATTAAAAACCCATACCACATTCTTATTTTTTTTTAGAAAACAAATATCGTTTAGCTATTTTCTGTCATAACTCACTGAAGAGTTTAATATCGTCTTCAGGTCGGCGCAAACAGGCCACCGACCACAGCCGCTATTGGCCAGCAACAGCCATTGATACATTTTTTTCTATATTTTGTCGCGGACAAATCTGTAGCGAGTGGTCGCAACCGGCTACACGGTGCCGACCCTTCTGTACTTTTAAGGTGTCGGATATTTCTACTAAACTGACAACACACGTCTCCACACTGTTCTTTATCTTCGTTCCAACGCCATCTACTGTAGTTTTTATAAAACTAGAACAGTTAAAGTAAATATTGAACAAATGATAAAATATGTAATGTGTTTGTTTCTTACAACGATATACGCCCAATAGATCTTTCTCAAAACCATACCGCCATTTTGACGTAAGGTAAAGATAACCACCATCGTATATATTTATATATGTATATGCTAGTAATATCAATCTAGCCTTTATGTCCCTCAGCACCAAAACCAATTTAACATAGGAAATTAAAATAAGGAAAAAATTAATTATAATACATACCATTTTTAGTTTCAGTTTTTTTTTTTCTATTGACACTTCAGTGCCATCACTATATTTGCATAAGTGTCAAATGATTATTATTTATAAAATGTTCTGTGCAATGATATTTAAATCTCAATTAAAGAAGAACGATATAAAACCAACTGTTCAAACCAAATTCGTTTCAGTTCAAGATCGATCTAACCATTGCAGAAGACACTGTAAGACATAGACAAAGACCGAATGCAGAAGCAAATAACAATGGTAACCGAAAAATGTAGATCAGAGAAAACCAAACGCATTTATCAAATGTTTATCATATGTGCTGTTATAAGTAATGTGACCACTCTGGATATCATTCCTGATATTATTCCTGATACCATTACCGATATTATTCATGATATTATACCTGATAAAACATCTGATACTAAACTCAGTTCACCTGAAATGGCTGCAAAATTCGGTCATCCATCGGAGGAGCATAATGTTACAACAGACGATGGATACATCCTGGCCTTGCACCATCTCCCTGGCAAAGGCATGCCTATTCTCTTGATGCATGGCGTAGCAGACACCAGCGAGACTTGGCTTATAAGAGGCAACACGTCGTTAGGAATTACGCTTGCAGAAATGGGCCACGACATTTGGATAGGAGATTGTCGAGG
>CAJQZN010037878.1:0-14434 GCA_907164685.1 Colias eurytheme | reverse complement strand
AAATCAAACCTTTCCTCTTTATAATATTTGTATAGATGTATAGATATATGATCACGCTAAGACCAACAGGAGTGGAGCCATGCGGGTAAAACTATGAAGCACAGCGAGTCTTACAGTTTGTATTTCGTTGAGACATACGACAAATTTTCAATTTGCTACGAAAATACTTACCTAAGTATATTTTATATGAAAGTAATTATAATATTATTATGTGAAAGCTCTAGAATACGAACTCGGTACAATTTTTCCTTGATTTTTCCATGACACCATGTAGGTATCTATCGGTAATCATACGTTACCTAACATGAAAAAAGATCATAATTTGATATTTTCGTTAATCATTTACCTCTATGGACAAAGGCACGAAAGTTATATCAAACAAATAAATGGTTCGCAATAATTCAGGTCTTTGTCGTATTCTGGGAGTAAATAATTCCCGTCCCAAAGTTATTTTCTTAAACGTAAACAGCCTTATCTGCTTCGTTATAACTTCGGAACTCGTTTTTATCTCATTGGTGTGACATTTTGTGTTGTTCGAGACAAAATGTCCTTGTGGAAGTTGGAAATCATTATCTAGTTTTGATCCTCATTAATTTGTTTAAACACAAGCTTGTTCCGTCTCCGCTAAAATTATTTTCAATGGAAAGCTTCTTGTATTTATACCGGGTCAACCCGGAAGGAGATCGGGATAGTAAGTAATCGATGAACGTATAAAATGTACCAAAAGTATCCATAATAAATTATTTGATTTACCATAATAAAGTATTGGACAAAGCACATGAACATAGTAACAAACTTTTTCCCTTAACAGACACTAAGCAAGGACAATGGACGCTCTATAGAATATAATTAGAGATTTAAACATAAAATTACATATTAAACTTACATTCTAGTTTGTAATCAACATAGGTAATGTTATATACTAGGTTATCAATATAGTAGCCACGCTATCAACAAAAACAATACCTACAACGTAGGTATATAATAGTTCAACTTCACATCACAAAAAAATCGTCAAACAAATTCAATACCTTGCTCTATTTATTTCACAAAATTGTACGCACCATGTACGTCGTACACTCATATTATGTAAGCCACAACACATGTAAAATCTATTAAACAAGGCCACGTACATGTTATTCTCCATAATATAATCTACCGAAATTTCAGGGAAATCAATATATTACTTTAGAGTGAACGATCAACAAGTATTTATGCTTTGAGTATGTTTACTGTACTGTTTTAATGAATGTCTAGTTTCTTATCTTATTCAATCTAGATAATTAAAATTGTAGAAAGCTCAAATTAAAAAGATTTACAGAATGCTCTGTAGGTACATTGTTAAATAAAATATTATGTGTTTTAAATTGTCCTATATGGTGTACAATAAAGAATTTTCTGAAAGTCCATTGTAAGAGTAGGTATGTTTATCTAATACAGCTGCTCCGCGCGGTTTCACCCCCGTGGCTTCACTCCTGTTGGTCGTACGGTGATGATATAGGCCTATAGCCTTCCTCGAACAATGAGCTATCTAACGCCGAAAGAATTTTTCAAATCGGACCATACTGGTCCGAGATTAGCGCGTTCAAACAAACAAACAAACTCTTCAGCTTTATAATCTTATATATAAAATTCTCGTGTCACGATGTTAGTCTGCATACTCCTCCGAAACGGGTGGACCGATTCTCATGAAATTTTCTGTGCATATCGGGTAAGTCTGAGAATCGGCCAACATCTATTTTTCATATGTACCACGGGCGAAGCCGGGGCGGGCCGCTAGTATTAGTATAGATTTCATTATAATTAAACAAGAAAATACAATGTAGAGCATTATTATGTTCTGTAATACACACCATAAATTACCTACGGTCTCACCGTAACGCCTCAAATATAAATATCGTCTGACCTTTCCACTTTAACAAATCAAATAATCTCACAAGTTGTGATGTGCCGTGATGGAGAACCCATTTACTTTCGTATTTCTTCAGGTAATATTATTTCGCTCCACAATGATTTATACTCGCAACTTTCAAAATGTATTCCTGACATTGTTTTGATTACCGTAATGTGGTGTCTGATATGCTTCCATTAGAAGATGATATGGGGAAAAGTTTTTAATATTTCACAATAATATTTGGATATTCCATTCGTGAATACGCAGAAACAGACCACGATTGATATTCAAACTTAGGAAACTTTTTTCGTGTAACCTTTTACAAGTATAAAAAGAACGTGTATGCCGATCACACGTGTCAGAAGGCAAACTTAGATACCAAAATCGTCGCCTTACTCCATGACGTGACGATATTGCCATGATGCGACCTTGAAATTTTACTCTCAACGTGCGTAAGTAGTCATTGAGTAAGCAGTATTTAGTCTGCAGATAGGTTATCAAAATTGCAAATTTATTGCATTTTAGAAGTTAGAACCTTCACCCAGTCTCGAATCTTATATTAGCGTTTGCATTTGTGAGAATTAACCATTGCACTAAGGATGTTCTATTTCAGAAATAACCTTTGAAAATAACGCGTAGGTACATTAAGTCAAGTGACATTGATAAATACGAGTATTTCTTATTAATTGAAGTGGTACTTGGAGATCTCGTGAAAAGCTTTTTAATGTCGTAATTTGTTTTTCTGGTTTATTATAGATATAAAGCCAATTTTTTTTCTTTAATAGGATACATAATTAAAGTACGCATTTGATATTTGCCATGTTATAGAAACAATTACCATAGACTAATATATATTTATTAGTCCATGCAATTACTAAAAAAATACTGAAAGTAAAATCCATCAAGGCATTTAGGTTACAGAGTGTACCAAAGATATAATTGGTCTTAGAGTGGCGATATATTATAACCTATAGCCTTCCTCGATAAATGGACTATCTAACAGTGTAATAATTTTTCAAATCGGATCCGTGCTTCCTGAGATTTGAGTGTTCAAGGAAACAAACATACTCTTCAGCTTTATAATATTAGTATAGACACAGATAATATAATAATATACGTTATTTTTCATAGCCGTTTACGCAATGTTGAAGGCAACTCATCAACAGGTTGATTCAAAAACATGAGGGAGCTTTACACATCCATACTAATATTATAAATGCGAAAGTAACTCTGTCTGTCTGTCTGTTACTCAATCACGTCTAAACTACTGAACCAATTTTCATGAAATTTGGTATGGAGATATTTTGATACCCGAGAAAGGACATAGGCTACTTTTTATCCCGGGAAAATGACGCAATCCTGCAATTCCCACGGGAACGGGAACTATGCGGGTTTTTCTTTAACTGCGCGGGCGAAGCCGCGGGCGGAAACCTAGTACATAAATATATTTACAGTGCTCATAAATATAGCTCAGTGGAGAAAGGAAAACTATAAATCGCTCTACTTGTATTATACTAGCCGCTGGTAATTATAGAACTTATCTATACTAATATTATAAAGCTGAAGAGTTTGTTTGTTTAAACGAGCTAATCTCAGGAACTACTGGTCCAATTTGAAAAATTCTTTCGGTGTTAGATATTGAGCAAGGCTATAGGCTATATAATATCATCACGGTAATACCAACAGGAGCGGGTAGTAGTAGTAATAAATAATAAAAGAAACAAACTATGATACTCGAAAAAATTTAGCTGACTAACAGAATTTTTAAATTGAAAAATGGAAAAAAATCGATCACGGAGGCCGGATTCGAACCCACGGTCTTGCCGGGGCGACCGCGACGCTTGCGGCTTGACCTCCTATTCTTTAAAATTCTCATTTATATGAATGGTATAAAACTAAATATCAAATGAATCGAGTAGATTTTTATTGAAAAAAAAAACTCAAAATCATCTTACATTTACCCTTAACTTACAGACGATTCCGCGGGCAGCTAGTTGTTTAACCCATCTGGTTTATACACAAATATACGCTTAACCGTCAGCCGAAGTTTGGGAGTAATCCGTACCACAGATGTTCAAATTGGAACGAGGGTGCTACAGTGACCGTGATTTCTTATTTTTAAAGAATTGTAATAAAATCTTACATAATATTTTGATAGGTGTTTGATTGTTATATTTTATAGAGTTGTAGTGTTTATGATAATATGTAAGTAGGTATGTAATAAAAATTTTGATGTTTTCCAATTTAAAGAGCAACATTTCGTCATGTTCTGTTATTTTATGCATTTAGATCAAGTGAATAAATAGCTATTATTTAATATCAACTGCCAAACCATTAACATTATAGTTCTAGTACTTTGTTTTATCAAACTGCTAGTTGCCACGTGGGAATAATTACACGTCTAAGTCTAAATATAGCATGACCTTTTTGTCTGTTGATTGATTGATTTCATTCTATTCACAGACTAATTCTAATCTAATATACAAAACAACTAAAACTAAAATACTTTGTGAACTTACTCTTTATTTTATTCTCAATAAAACCATCACTTAAATCTGGTGCAAGTGCAAGAGTTTATCCCGCAATCAAGCAAAATTCGATCTATGTGCATAAAATCATATTTAACACTAACCATTTAGGAACATGTTCTTAATATCTATACTAATATTATAAAGCTGAAGAGTTTGTTTGTTTGTTTGTTTAACTGCGCTAATCTCTGGAACTACTGGTCCGATTTGCAAATTTCTTTCGGTGTTATCTAACACCTCTTTTTTTATTGTCGTTAGGGAAGCGCTTGACCACAATCTCGCCTGATGTTAAGCTGAGATGTGGTCTAAGATGGAACGCGCTTCCCTAGAAGGTACCTGTTCACTCTACGCTCATTTATCGAGGAAGGCCATAGGCTATATATCAATACGCTAAGATCAACAGGAGTGGAGCCATGCGGGTGAAACCGCAAAGCGTAGCTAGTGTTAAAATATGGTACTTTAGAGCGTTATATTTAATTCGTTTATCCTAAATTATCCAAACGTGTGGTATCCCAGTTCACCTGAAGTTATATTGATCGAATAATTACTTACATTTGACTGCGACCTCTTCATTGTTTGAGATCCATATTAACCGTGATAGATATATAATATTCTCATTATGTACATAGTTTGGTTCGTTAATTTTATGTCAATCAAATAACTTTATATTAAATTGTGTACCTACTAGCTTTTAGGCTGATTTCGTTCGCCTAAATTTTCATTAATCTTCTTGTGTTCAATTAAATATTACTTAAAAAGAATAAGTGAAGAATTATGTATATATATATATATATATATATATATATATATATATATATATATATATGAATATATGAAAGAAAAATACACTAACTTGGCCATCCTTTTTCACTTTCAGATGTTGAATTTTCCAAAATGGTAAATGTGAATCATGCATTACTAATTTTAACACGATTATATTAACTTCACCTGTATGTTTGTATGATATCGTCTCCTTACTCAATTTCGGTGACAAAACAATAATTTTACGAGTTAGAGCGGCCGTACACGGGCAGCTCGAGCAGTTAACGGCTGATCAACGTACACGGACTGCTCGAGCGGTCGGTCGTTGACTGCTCTGCAGCAGCCCGTGCACGGCCGCTCTACCTACAGTGTATTTTAAACGACATATTATATTTTATTTTTATTTATTTATATTTGGGAAACAAACAATACAATATATCATATAAACAAGAGATAACAAACCATACACATATCAGCAAAGTTTCCACTAAAAATTTAAATTCTTATAAAAAAATACACATTCAGTCACAAACAGTCTACTTGAGGATACAAATAAATATAGAAATAACAAGCATGAATACAATTTAAATATCACAGTTAGTTACTATTGCATTTATTTCGAACTTTGGTTTTGAACGATATTATCTAATTTGTAGTCATTCTTTGAGTCAGTTTTCCTTATATTTAGATAATATATTCAACCTACAACACACATGAATTGTATAATATTATATACCGTGCTTAAAACCTCGTCATCCCGTAAACTTGGAAAACACTAAAATTAACATAATATTATCGTCAACTTCGATAGGGTCGATGAAATCAAAACATTGTGCAAATTTGCTTCCCCTCAAACATGTTGTGAAACCGCCATTGAAAAGTTATTTATGGAGTGCTTTGTGTATTTTCATAATTAATTGATATTAAAATAGCGAAGCGGATAATTAATGTATTACGTGATATCAAAATCCATACTAATATTATAAATGCGAAAGTAACTCTGTCTGTCTGTCTGTTACTCAATCACGCCTAAACTACTGAACCTATTTGCATGAAATTTGGTATTGAGATATTTTGATACCCGAGAAAGGACATAGGCTACCTTTTATTGCGAAATATGTACCACGGGCGAAGCCGGGTCGGACCACTAGTTTTATTATATTTCTATACGTTTATTAAAGTTTTAAGGTAACCTTAAAGTTTGTTTTCAAGTATTTGTTGATCGCAACGTCTGAAGGTTTTTGGATTAGTTAAAAAAACATTCTATTTTTTTAAAGAAATACTATCAGTACCTATTTGGTTGTGCTTAAACTAGTACTTATATCAGATTTAAAATATTCTAACAAGCTTGAAGCCGTTATTAAGGAAAAGATGAAATATTAAAAAATGCATTCTGCCGTATAAAATGCAAATTTACGAAATTTACATATTAAAACCCGAAAAATATGGCGTAGTCGAAATATCTTGAGAATGATGTTAAACGATTTTTATTATAATGTTTTTCGCTGAAAATGTAAAATATTGTACTTGACCTAGCTCTGTTAATGAATAGGTAGATTGAATTTCAAATTACATTAACAAATTAAAGATAAAATAGTTTAAATTCTGTAAAATGTAAAGAGCATTGTGAAGTGAATTATGTACCATTTTTGTTAAAGCATACAGTGAAAATTTAAATTATTGAATGTCGGACAGAGTATTTAAATAAATATCCTAAGTAAAAGATAAAAATTAAGTATTCTATTGTTTTATTCTGATGTTGTTTTATTCTATAACCTATATTCCTGTAAAGTTACATCCAAATCTGTCCAGTTTATTTATGTAAAAGAGTAATAAACATCCATATATCCATAAATTCATACATCCATCCGGCCACTTACAAAAAAATATAACTACCCTTTTTCACCTCTTTTTTCGATGTCGGTTAAGGCGTACCTCAGGGCAATAGCCTGATATAACCACCACGTTAGCTCTCTAGAGACTCACTACCAATTTAATTCTGACAGAGATGGGTCGCACATTAGGCGCTAATTAAATTATTTATTATTGTTAAACGAATAGTTTGATACATTAGTATTTTCCTTGGCTTTACTCGTATTCCAGATTATATTATTGCACGCCTCATAAGCGAAGCGTTGAGGTGGGTACTACTGTCGCTTCGCGCAAAACATCGATTTTTCAAACTTAAAATGTCTTTATGTATCATACATTGCACTTGTAAGATAATACATACACACACATATTAAGAAAAAACACTATTTTTAACGTTCATGATATTTTTGATGTCATTTTTGTTATTTAAACTAGTTAAAAAACAGTTTAAAAAAGTTCTGTCTTGGACGTCCGTGTGTCTGTATGTGCGGATCCTTTTTCTTGTTAACACGATAGCGACCGAAATACTTTACTAATCGAGTCTTTTTTTTCTCTTACGCTTGAGTATGCTCAGGAATAGAACCCTTTCATTTTTCAGGGTCTGATTCGATGTGGTTTAATTGTTATTAAATAAACAAAAATAATAATTAAAAATATTTATTAAAAAAAAATTATGAGGCGTGCACTTTTGGATTTTCCAAATTATTTAAGTTTATCTTCATATTTGAGCTCTAGCAAATCTCTACCAGAATTTTTGAAAAAAAAATCATGCTTAAATTTTCAAATGTCTAGTTATGAATAGGTAACAAATAACAACACTTTATAAGATAACACAAATCTTAGATTAATCTATTTACACGTAAATAGAGTAAAAATGTAACACCCAAAAAGCTGTAGGTGAAAAACTAGCCTAAAACTTTCAAAAAATATATGTAAATAGTTCTATGCCAAAGAAGAATAATCCAGATATGAGATGGTGATAGAAACAAATTCAAAATCGGATCAGTACCTACTTTTTGAGTTTATTATACATATTATCATGAACGCACAGAATGCTTTGTCATTTTAGATAGTATTTTGTTGAATGTATGTATTTATAAATAGAGTGGGTTCTTATTTTTGTAGCTAAATTTATAACAACGTATTTTGTGTAGGTGGAATTAATGTCAAATTGATACAATGTTGTTTCGCCCTTGCTTCATTAAAATCTATTAAAAGATTAATTATTACACTCATTAAATCTATAAATATAAAATCTTGATTAATCAGTGTTCTGTTTTATTTTCAAGTTATTTGATAAAGAGTAAAGGTAACAGAAGTAAGGGTAAATAATATCTTCTTACACGTGTACTCTCATATTGTAAAGAGAATATAATAATATGTGTATGTTTGCAAGGGTAATAGATAACATCCATTAGTAACAGTAGATACATATTATTATTTCACAGTGACAATAAAATACATAGTTAAATTAGTTCTGGTCGTATTGCAATATATTATGCTCGCTCGCTCAAGAAATATTTTTTTACATATATTATGCATGTTGACCAGTAATAAAAACAAGTAACTTAAAATGAAAAAAAAATTGCGTGTGTGCCGAGCATACATGTCAGAAGTGAAACTTCAAAATCGTCGCCATATTCCATGAGGAATAAAAATCAAATTATGAAAAGAAACCCGTTTCACATGGAAATCGAACCCTAGACTCTTTATCAACATTTTTTTAGAAATATCATTGAAATAATATTTTCCTCTTGAAGTTCTTTCCACATCGTTATGAAGTTTCTGAACAAAACTTTCAAGTGTTTTGAATATCTTGTCAGCGAGTTGGGTTTTATTTCGAGGTTTTACGAATGAATGAATAACTTTAATCATATATTTTTATTCAGTTTTGTATATTTATTGAATTGCAATGTGATCTAAAGAAATGAAGCGATAACGGTGTAGTATTTTTATTTTGTGGTGTAATATTTTTTCTGTAATGGATAAATCATGTTTATCATTTATAAATTAAATTTCTTTCTACGCATGTATTTAAAATGTTGTTGTTATTTGATTACTCAATATGCGAGAAGGCACATGCGAGTATTAAGAAACAAATAAAATTCCATGCTTTAATTGGTTTCTGTGTTATTGAATTTATTATAATATCTAGACATATTTTTGCATAACTTATATGAACAACTTATAATATAAGAATGTACTTTAAAGGCAGGGGTGGATAACATGCTATTATAATGGGTCGTAATAAATAATAATGATTAATAAAACTCAGACACAGATGTTAGCACTTAAGGATCCGAGGTTTTCAAACTTTTTACGATCCAAACTTTTCATTTACTTGGCGTTTCTTTTTCAACAAATATTTGGAGTTTTAAAACAAACAAGTACATTCTTTAAGTATTAGGTATGCGTATTATTTGAAGAACCTTCAAAATAATTTAATCCTGCTTAAATAATAATCATTTAGCCATACGCATCTAATTCTAAATAAAACGTATTCTCAAACTCTTTTATTTATAGTGTCAAGATTACTGCCCTTACAATTTCAGTTAAAACATTGTTATTGAAAGAAAACACCTCACTAAACGCCAGTAAATAAGATCTTATAACTCGTCAATTGAGCTTGAAAAAACATTCGCTAAACGGTGAACACTTCGTGCGTAAAAAACACGAGTCCCGTGTAAGTAAGCACGTACAAAAGAAATCTCTAAATAAAGTTTTCTTTCGCAGGTAACAAGAGGGTTACAATGGGCCGTCGTTTGGAGCAAAATCAATGTTCGACCGAACCCTTCTCGCGAACAAAAGAGCTCAATATAACTTAAACCCGTGACAAAATGTGAAACCATGAGATTGGACGTCGACATCGTGCTGAACAACCAGAATTTCACGTTGGACTTCAGAGAGCTATCCACTTCGATGTATCTCACGGACAGCTACGTGAACCACTCCCTGGAGATAAACGAGACAACCAATGACATCATCTACAGCAACCAATTTGAAGACGAAGCGTTCTTCGTCTTCCTCGCCGTCTTGAAATGTATCATCATGCTCTTTATCATAACAGCTGCGATATTCGGCAACCTCCTGGTCATAGTTTCGGTCATGCGACACAGGAAGTTACGAGTGATCACAAATTACTTCGTTGTCTCTTTGGCTCTGGCTGATATGCTTGTTGCGATCTGGGCCATGTGCTTCAACTTTAGCGTCGAAATTACGAACGGGGAGTGGCTCTTTGGATACTTCATGTGTGATGTGTGGAACTCGTTAGACGTGTATTTTTCTTCAGCGTCCATTCTACACTTGTGTTGTATAAGCGTGGATAGATATTACGCGATTGTTCAGCCACTAGACTATCCATTGATTATGACGACTGGCCGATTGGGAGTGATGTTAGCAGTGGTCTGGTGTAGTCCAGCTTTAGTTTCATTTCTGCCAATATTCATGGGCTGGTACACAACAGTGGAGCACTTGGACTTTAGGAAAAAACACCCGAAGGTGTGCAGCTTTACCGTGAACAGGATATACGCTGTGATATCAAGCAGTGTCAGCTTCTGGATCCCCGGAGTGATCATGCTGTTCATGTACTATAGGATATATGTGGAGGCGGATAGGCAAGAGAGGATGTTGTACAGGTTAGTAATACATTTAAATATATTATTTTATCAAATTAATTCCTATTTTCCTTGCTCACACCATCAGGCATGAACTGCTGGACCGATTTTGCCAATATTTTTGCAGGTTCATGTTTGTTATAACGAGGAAAGAAAAATTGAGAAAACTTAACGACTGTTTAAAAATTCGTGCGTTATTCGCGCCAAGATAAATAAAACCTTGTGGCGTCTAAATTTAGGTTTTTAATACAATATTTAATTAAATAGTGTATCATCTATATGTATATCATCAGCATTTAACATTTCTTAATGTTCCAAATAAATGTATCATTATATTCGATCCTTCTAGACTAAAAGGTCCTAAACCTGACCTTTGGAGACTAATAAAAACCGACGGTCAATTACAGGGATGAAAGTTGATACCCTACATGACTGTAAGATCAAATTAAATAAAAAAGGCGACGAATATTACTAGAGAGAAGACATTTTCGAAGTCTAATCTATCAATCCCGTTACACATTTATCTTATTGAAAAATTGAATTCGATTCAATCTTAGATTGTAGTACGATAGAATAATTGTATTTTTTTCAAGATCACATCTAATCTGATTTCTTAAGCATTTTAATATTAATTATGGTTGAATTTATATAATTATTATTATTTATTATTATTATTGGTATATAAATATTATTTATATACCATAACTGAGTGAAAGGTTTGAAGCACGATTTTTATGTTTTTTTCATCGATTTTTCAGAAGTTATAGGCTCTCTAATAATATTTTCTTTTTGGACTTATTAAAGCTTACTGTCATACATAATATAACAAATTTCATCGTGTCCAAACTTTATTCATATTTCATTTTGCTGTACAATGGTTTATTAGTTTAAATATTCATAAAAGTTAGACGTATAATTTAAAATTGATATTTCAATTTAATATTCGAGGTATTACGTATCTAAACTTTTTCTTGTAGGTAGGTTGATAAAATATGAAGAATCTATTACATATCTATAATAAATCTGTAGAAGGGTCAATTCTGTACATTGAAAATATTGAAAAAATAAATAGCAGGGGGTGTTACTGGATCGATACCAAACCTAAATATGTGATTAAAAAATTTTTTGTCTGTCTGTCTGTCTGTATGTGAAGGCATCACGTAAAAACTAACGGTTCGATTTCGATGAAACTTGATATAATTATACCTTATTATCCTGGGCATAAAATAGGATACTTTTTATCCCGGAAAAATACGTAGAAAAAAAATAAATCTTAATTTTTCTTAATTTTTCCGCGCGGACGGAGTCGCGGGCGGAAGCTAGTAACTTATTATGTTGCTTGGAAATAGCATTTGGAGGCCGCGTTACAATTTTATTAGTGTGAACTCAAATATAAAACCCAAAAGCATTTATTTATTCAACAAAAAATAATTTAGAATTGCTTTTAATTGTCAAATAACAACATAATTCACAGTTCCCAAAGAAGAGTCTAGAAAAATTGTCCGCTTGGCTTCCTTCTTTAAATCACTTGTTTTATGTACTTTATTTGTAATTAACACAAATAAAATGACCTCAATACATAGTTAGTTACATTCAATTACAAACATTAAACAGGACGTTAACAAGTACCAGCGAATCTTGGATCAAAGTGAAACATGCATTTAAGTGAATTACCCCGCTTTCAGCTTTACCGGGAAAATGTCGCTTCTGTTCGTGGAAATAGTTCTCGTGACTTCTAGCAGTTTCGTTTTAAATGCTCGATTCGAGTTTATAACGAGGCTTGAGAGCTGATATTGTAAAATATGGATGAATTAATGTAGGTTAGTTAGTAACCTAGCTGTTTCTGTAAATTGCTATATACTTACAATTAATATAGATTTACTTAATTGTAGCTTAGCTCTAATATTAGGTGCAGTACATAGCAAATAAATAAAAATCCTATAAGTAATAGCGTGATGTTATATAGCTCACTAGATTTCCGCCCGCAGCTTCGCCTGCGTAGTCTAACCTATCTATCCTATGCCTTTTTTCAGATCTCACACATCTTTATGCCAAAATTTATCCAAATCGGTTCAGTGCTTTAGGCGTGAAAAAGTGACAGACAGACAGAGTTACTTTCGCATTTATAATATTCGTATGGATATCCTTGATAAATATACTATCTGATACAGAAATAAAGATTTACCTACCTGTGACTATCTCGTTCGAACAAAGTACACACACATACACGCTACTTCATCAAATACACTAATTACTACGGCTTACTTCGGAAGCAGAAGCTTTTACTATTGAGAAACCATTGAAAACATTTGTAAAGCTTAATGTAGTATGTCTGCAGAAAATATATTACTATATCTTATATATAAAATTCTCGTGTCACAATGTTAGTCTGCATACTCCTCCGAAACGGGTGGACCGATTCTCATGAAATTTTCTGTGCATATCGGGTAAGTCTGAGAATCGGCCAACATCTATTTTTCATATGTACCACGGGCGAAGCCGGGGCGGACCGCTAGTAATATTATAAAATTTTTTTACCAATTTCCAACTACCCAAATTAACTACCGTCACTATAACAGTACTAAATATTAATTATGAACTAGCCTTTGTTAAGAAACGCTCTCAAATCGAAAAAAATCGTGGGTCAAGTATTTCAATTAATCGTACATAAATTCTACTCATATTATAAATGCGAAATTTTGTATGATTGTTTGTTACCCCTTCACGCGAAAACTACTGAATCGATTTTCTTGAAATTTGACACACATATAGAGGGTAACTTATATTAACACAAAGGAACGGGAACGTATATTTTGAATACGCGGGTAAAGCTGCGGGTGAAAAGCTACTATAAAATTCCCGTTTTATATCGAACAGTACTATTTACAACTAAATCGGTGAGATGCATGCATTTCCAAGAAAGCATGCTCAATTACGATCAGATAAAAGGTATCCATTCTGGAACAAGGTATCTACAGGGTGACCCACTATCGGTATACTAAGCGCGAAGGGACTTCGAGACTTGCATACACTGATCACGTAAAAAATGCTTAAACAGCAAAATTACGCCAATTTTTTTTTTATTTTTCCATAAAATTCATGTTTTCTTCTCTAGCTTTGCTTGTTAGAAGAGTACACAAAGAGTTTTCAGAATTCATCTATTTGAAATAATGCATCTGGAATTTTATTAGTACATATTTTTACGTACTCAGCGTATGCAAAACTATAACCTCCATTGAACTTAGAATACCAACGGTGGGACACCCTGTATATTGGAACAAGGTTGTCGCATCAATTTAATTCAATACGACCCGATTGACTATTCACATTCAGATTTTCCTCCCAATTTCCATGTTTTCGATTCACGTAACTACAGGATTCGAACTTTTGAGTTAACGTCTTAATGTTAAGTCTTTTGGGAGTCTTGTATATATTACTGTTAAAGCAGTTGTTTGGAATGGTTATGTAAATTGATGATTTAGTTTACACGTGTGTTAGGTTAATTTTGTTTTGACCTTTTATGCTATTATTATTTGATACTAGCGGTCCGCCCCGGCTTCGCCCGTGGTACATGTTTACGTTTTCTCTACATAAGAACCATCCTCGTACTTCAAGGAATATAATAAAAAAAATAATTATCGAAATCGGTTCAGCCGTTCTCGAGTTATGCGCTTACCAACACATTTTGCGATTCATTTTTATATTATAGACTAGCTGTCCGCCTGCGGCTTCGCCCGCGTTTTAAAAAAAAAACCCGCATAGTT
>CAJQZN010037877.1:0-23478 GCA_907164685.1 Colias eurytheme | reverse complement strand
GCAGTAACATATGTATCACTATCAGAGAAATCTCCGATTAGCATTAATTTAAAATGTAGTACAAAACTAAATTAATTTTACAAATTTATCACACAAATATATACTATGTTAATTTAAATAAAAAGTTAATCAAACAGTACATTCCAGCTAAAAAGAGTGAAACTAAAATAGCAACATTACGTTCGATCGTACTCATGACATCTTTAAGTTCACATTACGTCTTACAGAATCTAAGCCAGTATCCTGACTAAAGTTTAATATACAATTCTAAATTGAGAGTTCATAGAAAATTATATTATTCAACTATGGCAATATTAAAACAAAAGTCACTAGTACCAAATGACATTTAACCTAACTATTGACATATGATTAGTCTGTGACATATGACATATTATACATATAGTGACGTTTTAAAGTGTAAACTGTAAACAAACTACACAAGTTGAACTTGAAATTATTTTATCAGAAAATAAGTGCCTATTGTAAAAGTACAACAAGATAATTATTGCATTACAAGAAATAAGAAAAATTGGTTAATGATACCACTATAAAGCAGTCATGGGCGGGAATTTAGAAAAAAAAAATAAAAATAAAATAAAATTTATAATATGTTACAAGAGGAAAAGTGAAAGAAAGTAGATAAGCAACTCATTTTCTGTTATATCTCTTAGGTCTAGTACCAACCGAGCTTTCCTTATTGACCGCATCATCTATAGTAGCCATGGGAGGATCAGCATTTGCATCCAATTTATCAGACATCCCAGGAACGGAGTTCAAATCAGAGGAAGATTCAACACGATGCTTTTTCCCATTCGAGCCTATGACAAATATGATCCCATCTCGTGTCCAGCACTTGTTGACTCCAAAGTGTTGCCGTGCCGCCATAAACAAGTCATGTCTACACTTTGTGAGAAACTCGGATATGGTGACTCCAGAATTCTTGAGTGCAGTTTTGCGCATCCAGACTTTATTTTTAATATGTTGGTCTCTAAATTTGACTAGTATAGGTCTTGGCTTGTTACCTTTAGATGTTCCAATACGATGGCACTTACTTATTGAAGCAGCACTGACCCCGGCGTCTGGCATTTTATTTGATAAGTTCTTGATAAGAATCGAGGATGAATCCTCATCCTTTTCTTCAACAATACCATGGACAAGCAACATTTTCCTTCTAGATCTCATCTCTTGTTGATCTTGAATCTTGAAGAGGAGGCTAATTTGTTTATGCAATAAAGTTATTGAGGAAACAACAAAATTGCGAAATAGTGAAAAATCTTCAGCTAGAGATGTGTTTGTAGAAGTAGTGTTAGTGCCAAGTAGAGAATTTTGAAATTCAGCCATCCTTGTGTTGAACATAGCAGTCATTTCAGCAAGTGATTGTTGTAGTGAATCCATATTGAAGTAGGTTGCAGTAAAATAAGGAGAATTGTATAGGGATACTATGCTGGTGAGTACAGAACACTTTTATATCATGAAAAAGATCACCAAAAACTTTAAAATTATAATAAAAATATAAAAATATCAGAGAGCAAAAATTTTAAATGTTAACAGTTTTACATCTACCCTTACATAGGGACATAGGGACAGAGAAAGAGACTTTGTTTTATACTATGCAGTGATGTATAAATATTACTTTTTTCCGATATCTCCCTCTAAAAAAACAATTTCTTTGTTACGGAATAAATATTTTAGATTTTACTGATTTTTGATCTTATTAAAGCGTGTTTTTTGTTATTTTTAATTACTTTACAGGTATCTTATTATTATTTATTTGTTTTTTAATCTATTTTTTTATTAATTTCTAGACGAAAGTACAACTGGATTGTCACATACGTATACACACGGGCGAAAGGCCGTTTATTTGTGAATTTTGTCCAACAACATTTTCACAGCAATCCAACTTGTATAAACATCACAGACAGGTAAGTGTATAAAATCTATACTAATACTATACGGTCCGCCCCGGCTTCGCCCGTGGTACCTACATGTTTAAACTATCCTATCTCTCAAGTTGGATCGAACTGCACATGGTGTGCGAATTTTATTATAATCGGTTAAGTGGTTTAGGAGTCCATTGAGGACAAACATTGTGACACGAGATTTATATATATTAAGATTATAAAGCTGAAGAGTTTCTTTGTTTGTTTGAACGCGCTAATCTCGGGAACTACTGGTCCGATTTGAAAAACTCTTTAGGTGTTAGATAGCTCATTTATCGAGGAAGGCTATAGGCTATATACATAGAAATCTAAATAACAAGACACATAGAAGTGCTTTATTGTCATAATTCGTATGAAAACCGCTGTCGCCAAAATCAACACATTCAAACCGAAAGCTAAACAGTACACACAAGTAAACTATGCCTTTTATTGGACAGCTTGATTTTAGTGAAAACTAACTTAACTATTAAATTAAACTTTTGAATATGTATCCTAACGCACGAATTTACGGTTTATTTTAGAATAACATCCCTAAGTATATGAGACTTTTTGCTCCAATACGAACAAACGTGATAATAAGAATGGTCGACTGTGTCATTCATTGTTATTTCGATAACTATGGTAACACTCGTAATACTTGTAAATATTCTATAATTTTAAGGAAAAACGGCATTATTTCTAAAAAAAATATTTTCCGATGAAATATTATTCCTTTATAAGTATAATTACAACTAGTGAAAGAATTATCGAAATCGGTTCAGCCGTTCTCGAGTTATGCGCTTACCAACACATTTTGCGATTCATTTTTATATATAAAGATGTAGCTTACGTCCTTTGCAACTATAAAAAACAACTTATCCGGCGAATTGGTAGTTGTATTTTTACATTTAGGAACAACACATGATTTTCTGGTATTTGGATTGGACATTTTTAAAAGTATTTAATTATAATTTCGACGGCGCGGGCGCGCGATCGCTAGCGGACTGAGTGAGCCAGATTGAGCGTGTTGTGGTGTGACGTCACACCATCACCGGGCGTTTACAACTTGTTTTACTTCTAAATCGGAAACTAATTGACGTATCGAAGTAATTTTTTCACTAGTATTATTTATTTTTGACAGAGAATATGGAGTGCTAATAATCAAAATTAGTGAACATTCTCCATTCTTTTTTTATTATATTCCTTGAAGTACGAGGATGGTTCTTATGTAGAGAAAACGTAAACATGTACCACGGGCGAAGCCGGGGCGGACCGCTAGTATTCTATAATTTTAAGGAAAAACGGCATTATTTCTAAAAAAAAATATTTTCCGTGAAATATTATTCCTTTATAAGTATAATTACAACTTGTGGAAGAATTTCCGCAATGGGAATTGCTGAAACACACCATGTATACACTCATACGTCTCCAGAGCAACTGAACAGTGACGAATGCACTGGTGATGTGAAAATCACCTGAGTGGCGACAAGGTCACGCACGCTTACGACTTCTAGTGTCTTGTTATTTAGATTTCTATGGCTATATATCATCACGCTAAGACCAACATGAGTGGAGCAATGCGGGTAAAACCGCAGGGCACAGCTAGTAATATATTATGAGCCAATTATAGTTTAATGAAATTAACAAAAAAATTACTTTAATTTTTTTTATATTTTTCAGGTACATCAAAGTATAAGAATGAATAAAAAGAAATTGCCAATACTAAAAAAGGATGAAATTCCACAAACAAGTTCTGAAGTTCCGATGGTGTTGCAATATATAGCTATGCCTGATGTTTTTGGTGTTTAAATATATGTATTTTTAGTATTTTGTGTTTTATTTACCTTGAATATGAGCATATTTAAATCTATTGTATATTAACTAGCGGTCCGCCCCGGCTTCGCCCGTGGTACATATGAAAAATAGATGTTGGCCGATTCTCAGACTTACCCGATATGCACAGAAAATTTCATGAGAATCGGTCCACCCGTTTCGGAGGAGTATGCAGACTAACATTGTGACACGAGAATTTTATATATAAGAGAAGATTATACTAAGGGCCGATTATACTATCCTTGATTAAAACTTACCCGTCCAATAAAGTATTACACGATAATATTAAAATGTCACGTAAACTGACAAATACGGGCAATTAGAATACGTTTTAGAAATAGTAGTTATACGTTATTCGACGAATATGTTAACCAAGAATTGCAAAATCAGCCCTAATTCAACTGTGGTATAAAATAAATGATATTAAAGCTGAAGCACGCTGAAGACAGTGTGCTTGAACGCGCTAATCGCAGGAACTACGAGTCTGATTTGAAAAACTATTATTTATTTATTTATTCTCTTTATTGTGCTGCCTTTGTAAATCTTATTGTCTTTGAATGTAAATTAATTTCCTTATTCTATCTTTATTTCTGCGAGAATACACAAAACTTGTCTCTATAGTGTGTACTAAGGTTACTTTTAATTTAAATCACCACTACCTACGTAAATTTCATTAAAAGGTACTAACTACTAGTTTGAACAGAGAGGACCAACTTCATAAAACTTATTTTACTCAGTATACAACTAGCGCCATCTATCGTAACATACAGATTGTAAATAAACCAATTTTCGATAGGATGGTCCAGCAAGCCAAACAGTACCTAAATTTCGTCAATCATTTCTTCAAAGCTGACTGAAAACTTGAACTATAGTCACAGATTTGTATTTTCTAAATAGTTACTATGATAAATGCTAAAAATATGTAATAAAAATTCAAAAATGCTTCTAGAAAAAGTCTAATTAATTAAATAAATGTTTGAGTTTGGTGGGTTTTATTTATATTCACTCCTGTTTGTAAATCTATTAATAATAAATAAATAATAAAAATCGTTTATTTCGAAACAATACATAAATACAAAAAACAAATTAGACACGACGATCGCCTCAACTAGGAACATACACTATGCTAGAGACGATCGACGCCTTCCTCTCCAATATTACAATTTACAACCTATCGCTAATAAATATATAGGTAATAGGTATGTATAGCAAAGCAATAATGAAAGGTGAAATAAAACAATATCGTAAATATGAACAATTTATTGAAATAATAATACTGTTACAAAATATCACGAACTATGTCGTGGTTGCACCCGGGCCCTGGGGGAAAATTTAATGTATTTCTATAGCTTATTTTTTATAAAGGTACTTATGCTACATCACTGCAAAGTGCCAAGTATATCTAATCAAAGTTCGTCGAGTAGATTTTTGGTGAAAAGTAACAAATATATCTACTTGCATTCTTACAAACTTTCACATTTATAATATTATAGTATGACTTTATTAGAGTTCTGCTAGCAGAAGGAACGAAATTTTCGGCTCGACCTGATATTTGAAAGTAGTTTAAAAAACTTGTAAATTAGCTTGAAGTCTCCGGCGGGACTACGGAATAATTTCAGAAAATTTTAATAAAATTGTAGGTAATTATCGAGGAATGTTTTAGAGTTTAGACTTTCAAATCACTCGGCTCTTGTTGGTATTAGCTCGGTGATATATAGGCCTTCCTCGATAAATGGGCTATCTAACACCGAAAATTTTTTTCCAATCGGACCAGTAGTTCCTGAGATTAATGCGTTCAAACTCTTCAGCTTTATAATATTAGTATAGATTTAAAATGATATCTTTTGAAAAATAGACTTTTTATAGGTAAAATAGAAGGTGAAATAAAACACATTTTAAATATAAACAATTTAATAAAATACTATATTTGATAATACTACATCTGTTACATAATAAGGCATTTCTAAAATATTGCTATTACATTCATATACATAAATACAATTATTTTGAACCAATTTTTACATAAAAAGCATAATATTGTCATTTCATAAAAACACAAAAAAGGACACACAATACTTGAAACAACATATTTTGTATAGAAATTAAGAAAAATACAACATCATATTATAATTGTTCAATGAAGTAAAATACAGTTTTATTAGCATAATACATACATAATCTTTCTTCTTATATATAAAAATGAATCGCAAAATGTGTTGGTAAGCGCATAACTCGAGAACGGCTGAACCGATTTCGATAATTCTTTTTTTATTATATTCCTTGAAGTACGAGGATGGTTTTTATGTAGAGAAAACGTAAATATGTACCACGGGCGAAGCCGGGGCGGACCGCTAGTAATATATAATACTAGCTTTTTATAATAATAACACAAACTGGATTAAAGGACGTAAAACTATTATTTTCTTTAAAATTTATGAATTATATTGCTTAGTATTTAATTTATTGACTTGGTAGTCTTGGTACTAAAAATTGTTTGAAATTGCTGTAATAATATTAAAAATAAATATAAATAGAGTTTAAAAAGGAATTACGAATGCCCTGCCTTCATACGAAACTGCTGAATACGCGGTTCGCACGGGAATAGAATGTGGGTCCGATTTCCCTGAGTTAGCATCCAAGTTTACGTCTTTATAATTATTAAAATGTTAAATTGTCATTGTGTAAATTAGTAAAATGTTAAATTATTAAAATTAAATTGTCTTTATAATTATTTAAATTCATTCTTTAACTCTGAATTTTCTTTTGCGGCCTCCGGCTGTGGGAAATGTAATTAAGGCTTCAATAAAATTAATTTCATGCATTTGTTTATTCATTGAAATAAATAATAATCTTTAAAAATATGTAATGAGTTAATGACAATTCAAAAGTGCTTCTAGAAGTCTAATTGAATAAATAAATATTTGTGTTTGAATAAAATTCACTTTTAGTAGTTACCAAGACAATAATTATCAATTACTATTTATTAGTTTTACATATAAATAATTGGTTTTACCATAAAATAATATTTTTTTTTCGGTTTATCGTGTTGATGACAATAATTTTCTTTCTTTCAAATAAAAATAAAGGTTAAGCAACGGTTGGCAAGGTCATAAGCTGGATGCGTGACAAATTTGAAGTGAAACTTCTTTAGGCGCGTTGAGAGTAAAATTTCAAGGTCGCATCAAGGCAATACCGTCACGTCATGTTAAAGGCGACGATTTTGGTATTTTTGACAAAGAAGTTTCACTTCAGACACGTGTGCTCGGCACACACGTTTTTTTATTTTCCTTGGTCACGGCATCACGCGTGTACGGGTGGACCGATGTCGATAATTCTTTTTTTATTATATTCCTTGAAGTACGAGGATGGTCCTTATGTAGAGAAAACGTAAATATGTACCACGGGCGAAGCCGGGGCGGACCGCTAGTTATATATATTGTAATATGGCATAAAGACTATATTATTCTGGCTTTTCCATGAACTCGACGACTTTCCTTGGTGGCAAGAGTTTGTGTACTCTTTTCTTGTGTGTATATAAAGACGCCTTTTGTTTGAATGTCTGTGCGCAAATATCACATGACAGTGGTCTCTCTCCCGAATGTATCGCTGCGTGTTGGTTCAGGGCTTTTCTGTCCTGAAAATAAATATATTATTTAATTATATGCCTAGCAAGAGAGCCAGAGCCTCATATTCAATTTTGTATAATCTAAAGGTGAAATAAAGATTTATATTATTTACTAGCTTCCGCCCGCGACTCCGACCGCGCGGATGTCGGTCTTCGCGTGGATGGTTTATTTCTCCATTTTGAGTAACTCTGACAATGACATCTTATAAATATCTATTGGACCCAAATACGGCTAGGCCTATAATAATACGGAACGTGTGTTCGCGGTTCTACAGAACAACGTCTATGGATAAAACTGAAAAATTAAGATTAATTTTTTTTACGTATTTTTTCAGGATAAAAAGTATCCTATTTTACGCCCAGGATAATAAGGTATAAATATACCAAGTTTCATCGAAATCGAACCGTTAGTTTTTACGTGATGCCTGAACATACAGACAGACAGACAGACAGACAGACAAAAATTTTTTTAATCACATATTTGGGTTTGGTATCGATCCAGTAACACCCCCTGCTATTTATTTTTTCAATATTTTCAATGTACAGAATTGACCCTTCTACAGATTTATTATATGTATAGATTTATTTATTTAATTTTTATTTATACTAGCTGTGCCGCGCGGTTTCACCCGCATTACTCCGCTCCTGTTGGTCTTAGCTTGATGATATATAGCCTATATGACTCGTGGATAATGTAGCTTTCGAATGGTGAAAGTATTTTTAAAATCGGTCCAGTAGTTTATGAGCCTATTCATTACAATCAAATAAACAAAAAAAGTTTTCCTCTTTATAATATTAGTGTAGATGTAAAGAAAACGCAAGTTATTGAGGAATATTGTAAATTTGTAGTAGTGAAATTATTATCAAAATCTGTTCAGAAGTAAAACATTGTTAATAAATATAACATACTAGCTGTGCCCTGCGGTTTTACCCGCATTGCTCCGCTCCTGTTGGTCATAGCGTGATGATATATAGCCTATAGCCTTTCTCGATAAATGGGCTATCTAACACCGAAAGAATTTTTCAAATCGGACCAGTAGTTCCTGAGATTAGCGCGTTCAAACAAACAAACTCTTCAGCTTTATAGAAAAAAAGAGATATTTGAGACTTTATAGAAATAGAGTTATAGAAAAAAATATTTCTTTTACTATATTTTAATACTTACAGAAAATCCTTTCCCGCACTGATTGCAGATATGATTCTTCGGTTTCTCCTTTTTCTCTCTATGTACCCTCATTATATGTTTTTCAACATTCGCTTTTGAAGCTATCGGCTGAAATATAATAAAAAAATAATATTTTTTACTTAATTATTTTTGTGTTAAATTAATTAAAGTGAAACTTCATAGGGCACGTTGAAAATTTCAAGGTCACGTCATGGCAATACCATCACGTCATGGAGTAAGTCGACGAGCCTGTGTGCTGAGCACACGTGTCAGAAATGAAACTTCTTTGGCAAGATTAAATGATACCAACATCGTCGACTTACTCCATGACGTGACGGTATTGCTATGACGCGACCTTGAAATTATCAACGCGCCTAAAGAAGTTTCAATTCAATAAAAATACATATAAATATAGTTATTTGTTTAAAATGAATGACCGCCTCTTTGGTAAAGTTGTTGAAGCGTGAGCGTAGAACCGAGGGGTCCTGGGTTCGATTCCCGGTGGAAACGAAGGAAAAACAATGTCTCGATCTGGCAGGACACAGAAGGCTGATCACCTACTTGTCCCTAAAGAAAATCGATCAGTGAAACAGATGTACGAATAATGCATCTGCCCCTTACCCCACTAGGGGACATGGGACTTCACACATTTATTTAAAACTAGCTTATCGCCCGCTTTGTCTAAAACATAATAAATTATATACTAAAACCTTCCTCTTGAATCACTCTATCTATTAAAAAAAAACCGCATCAAAATCCGTTGCGTAGTTTTAAAGATTTAAGCATACATAGGGACATAGGGACAGAGAAAGCGACTTTGCTTTATAGTATGTAGTGATTCTCATACCTTATTACAAATGGGACATTTGTGTGTAGTTTTCCCCAAATGTTGGTAATTAAAGTGATCTTGCATCGCTTCTTTTGTAGGATATCCTTTATTACACATGGGACAGGGGTACCTATAAATAAAAAATACATATTTCAGGACAATTTTCACACACGGCACAATCTGATCCCATACTAAGCTTTCGCTTGTGTTATGGAAACCAGATGGCATATATAATTTTAAATAAATACTTATATAGATAATTAACACCCAGACACAGAGCAGACATCGATGTTCATCACACAAATATTTGCACTGGGTGGGAATCGAATTCTGGGTCTTCAGCTATCTGCATAACAAATTTCATTGTAATCAGTTCAGTAGTTCTTACGTGAAAGAATAACAAACATCCATCCATCCTCACAAACCTTCGCATTTATAATATAAGTAGAACTAGCTATCCGAACAAATGTTGTTCTACCTTACTCTGACTTAGGGTATGAATAATATGGTCTTGGTGCCAAAAATAAGATAGTTACTTAACACCCACTTGCAAAAATACCTATAAATTACATTTTAAGCGTCCATCTTGACAAAAACACTTATCGCATCCTTCTAACTTGCAGAAACACCTATCTAACGCATCCAACTCGCCAAAACACCTTCCAACTTGCCAAAAGCACTTATACCTCGCAAAAAACACTTTTAACTTGCAAAAAGCACTTCCAAACTTGCCAAAAACACTTCCAACTTGCCAAAAACACTTATCTAACACTTTTTTTTTGCCAAAAACACTTATAAACACTTAAAATTGTCACTAACTTAAACACAATCTCCGTAGCATGTGCCCTGGCATACTTCAAGTGCGCTTGATATGTTGCCAGATGTGAAAACACTTTGTTACACTCGGCGCACTCAAACTTGCTGCTATCTTTGTGTCTTTGTATATGGTATTTGAGTTGAACAACTCGCACCAGTTTTGAACATATAGGACACTTTTCTCGGGGTAAGGGGCCTTCGTGGAGTCTGTAAAGAAAGATTGATAAGATAGATTGGTATAAAAAAAGATAGATACATTGAATAGTAATATTGAGATATTAAAAAAATGTGTATGTGTACTAGTGTACACACGTAAGAAGTGAAACTTCTTTATGACCTTATTTTTCAAAAAATAATTTACTATATGCAACTTTACAGAAATACGTCGAATCGCGCGTGGTAGGGATAAGAAGATGGCGCGTAACGGAAAAATGTCACGCGTTACGAAAAAATGTTACACTAAATTTTTTCCAACCCCGATGAAGAAGTTTCACTTCAATAATATTTTAAAATACAAGTTGTATTCAAAAAATCAAATTCAAATTCGAAATTTATTTATTTTTCTCAATTTTTTACATTTTATAACTCACTATATACTATATATTTTATTATGCCCTGCAGGCTGCAATGTGTGTATTTTTAAATGAACTTGATAAATTTTTTAATTAAACTTACTTCAAATGTGTTGCCAACGTAGTTTTATTAACAAATCTTTTTTTACAATGGTCACACTGTAAACCCTCTCTGTGAAATCTGGCAACATGATTTTTTCTCGCACGGGAATTTCTGCAAAATTAATTATTTATATTTTTTTAATTAATTTACAATAAAATCATATCATTTTGCGTACATAAAAAAATCCATAAATATATTTTATTAAAACTAAAAAATTCATTTTTTTAACTAAGTATTCATAACTACAATATTTTTTTGTTGTTTCGAGATAATAATATATCTAATGAAATTATTGTATTGTCACCGATCCTTGATAAATGTACAAAGTTTGAATTGAATTAAAATCGAGTCTAAATAAGTTGGTTACATACAAACATACAAGTGAAGATAATAATCTATATATGTACTAATATTATATAGCTGAAGAGTTTGTTTGAACGCGCTAATCTCAGGAACTGCTGGTCCGATTTGAAAAATTCTTTCGGCGTTAGATAGCTCATGTATCGAGGAAGGCTATACGCTATATATCATCACGCTAAGACCAACAGGAGCGGAGCAATGCGGGCAAAACCGCGGGACACAGCTAGTAATAAAATACTTACTTGAAAAACATGTCACATTCTAAGCATTTATATCCAACTATTGTAGTTTTTGATAATAACTTTCGTAAGTCACCCGGCTCCGGTTGTTTTTCCTCGTCGTTGTTTTTTTTCTTTCTACGCTGTAAGTTATAAAAATTAATGTATGTATAAATGTTTTAATACAGATAGGATGTTATTAAAAATGTATTCAGTAATGTTATTTTGAAAAGTATATAATATATTTGTATTATTAAGTTAAATCTGTAAGTTATTAGGTTTAGTTTAAGTAAAGTTATTTTAATACAAGTAAGTTAAAAGTAATTTTAACAATATCATTTTCAAATGTATGGAGTTTCTAATATGTATGGACTTAAAAAACTCTACGTAACGAAAACGTAAACGGCTGAACCGATTTCGTTAATTTTTTTGATAATATTCCTTGAAGTACGAGGATGGTTCTTGTGGAGAAAACGATTAAATGATGTTTTATTGTAGACTGTTTCAATACCAGCAAAATACTTTTTAATTAAAAAAAAATAGATATTTCATTCAAAAAATATAACGAATTTTTAAAAGTGTCAATCTACAGAAAATAGTAGGAATACTGTTCAATACAATGAGCAGGCCGTAGTGCGGGACGGGGTAAAGGTGATTTTCATGTGATTAAAAATTAAACCTACAGTTCGATAATTAAACCTATAGTAGACTTTTCACTGTCACGATATCGCTATCTATGCGGGTGAAACCGCAGGGCATTGCTAGTATAATATAAAAACATCAATAAAAAAAATTATAATTACCTTTTTGACACTATCCCCTATAGGAATCACGCCGCCCGGAGTTTTCTTGCTCAAGTGCGTTTGCACATGCAACTTGACAAGTTTTTCACTCAACTCTGTATGACTGCACATTTTACATATATATCTTGTGTAATGTGTGTCTGTGTGTTCTTGTAGTTTATCATCGTCAATATATACATAGCATATCTTGCAGGGCGTTGCGTTGGGGCGCTGAATCAAATCAAATCAAATAGAAATCAAATCAAATATCAAATGGAAATCAAATGTATCAAATCAAATGGCATCATAGTATTACGAGAAAATCCTACTAATATTATAAATGCGAAAGTTTGTGAGGATGTTTGTTATTCTTTCACATAAAAATTACAGAACCGATTACAATGAAATTTGGTATGTAGCTGAAGACCCAGAATAAGACATGGGCTAATTTTTATCCCGGAAATCCCACAGCGGGCGAAGCCGCGTGCAGAAATCTAGTCAATTATATATAAGTATAAAGTAACATATATTGCATGAATCAAATCAAATATAAGTCCAATGGAAATCAAATTGCATCATAGTATATTTTACGAAAAATCATCTATATACAGGGTGTAATCGATAAGTGTGCACAGGCGATTATTCCGTAACTATTGCAGGTATCAGAAAACACTAAACTGATATTGAAAATACTTTACCTAAAGAGTAAAATGAAAAAAACTTTTTAAAAATATAACAAGAAATATCTAAAAATGACGAAACATATCTTGCAGTGTTGCGTTGGGGCGCTGAATCAAATCAAATCAAATATAAATTATACAGAAATCAAATCAAATAATAAATCAAATCAAGGATGATGTTACATATGTATTTTGTAAAATTAAATTGTAAAACTGACATGATTTAAAAGAGAAACTATGGAGTTTCTTGCCGGTTCTTCTCCATAGATACTGCTTTCCGAATCGGTGGTAAATGTTAAAAATATGTAATGACGTTTCAAAAGTGCTTCTATAAGAAGTCTAATTGAATAAATAAATATTTGAGTTTGAGTTTGAAGGTTAATCACAGTTAAGTTTTTGATGCTTACCACTCTATGTGCGGCTATGAAATGCTCTTCGACTTGCTGTTGCAAATAAAATTCTATTATACATAATTCGCATTTATACACCGCATTAACATATGATATTTTCTTTTTTAATTCTTCCCTGAAAAATAAATATATTTTACAGTGACATACCTAATCTTAAGCGCAATCTATACTAATATTATAAAGCTGAAGAGTTTGTTTGAACGCGCTAATCTCGGGAACTACTGGCCCGATTTGAAAAATTCTTTCGGTGTTAGATAGCCCATTTATCGAGGAAGGCTATATTATAGGCTATATTATATCATCTCGCTGAGACCAACAGGAGCGGAGCAATGCGGGTAAAACCGCGGGCACAGCTAGTATACAGATACAACCAGTAGGGAAACTTCATACAAACGTTCGAAATGACTCACGCACACAAGCAAGCGTGTTTACGAGAATCGTAAGGGTATTCCTATATTTGTCAATTACGATTTTACACATGTGTTTTAATTTTTTATTAAAGACCTTAAAATAAGCTTTAATTCTTCATTTTACAATATAACAAAATTTTTCATAGATTTTAAGATATTTGATTAAAATATCTTAAATACAAAATATCCCTGGACTTTGTTGATGTGTGTACTAAATAGTGTAGTATATTTAAAATATTGTGCATGTTGTGTTCACTAATTCAAGAAATTACACTGTGAATGTATCTAATTTTAAATTATTGCGTCTATTTGTTAATTTTTATTTATTGAAGTGAAACTTCTTTCTCTGGGTTGGAAAAAAATTTAGTGTAACATTTTTTCGTTACGCGTGACATTTTTCCGTTACGCGCCATCTTGTTTTTATCCCTACCACGCGTGATTCGACGTATTTCTGTAAAGTAGCATATAGTAATTATTTTTTTAAAAATAAGGTCATAAAGAAGTTTCACTTCTTACGTGTGTACACTAGTACACGCACACATTTTTAATTTATAATACTTAATTGTACAAAACAATGTAAGGAAATCTAGTCTAAGGTACAAATATTTTGCACAATAGGCGGCCTTATTGCTACACAGCAATCTCTGCCAGGCAACCTGGTAAGAAAGGAAAGGTGTTATTTTGTTGTGTAAAATAACTGATAATAACTAATTCGACTGGCCAGTTGGCTTGGTTGGTAGTGGCCCTGCCTTCCAAGCCAGAGGTCGTGGGTTCGATTCCCACCCGGGGCAAATATTTGTGTGATGAACATAGATGTTTGCTTTGTGTCTGGGTGTTAATTATCCATATATAAGTATTTATTTAAAATTATATATGTATGTTTATCAGCCATCTGGTTTCCATAACACAAGCGAAAGCTTAGTATGGGATCAGATCGTGCCTTGTGTGAAAATTGTCCCGAAATATTTATTTATTATTTACTAGCTGTGCCGCACGGTTTCACCCGCATTACTCCGCTCCTGTTGGTCTTAGCATGATGATATATAGCCTATATTACTCGTGTATAATGTAGCTTTCGAATGGTGAAAGAATTTTTAAAATCGGTCCAGTAGTTTATGAGCATATTCATTACAAACAAACAAACAAAGTTTTCCTCTTTATAATATTAGTGTAGATTAACTTACCTACAAGCCAACATGTCTCCTTCCAACATATATTCCACGTCATATCCTAATCTGTTATTTGTTATTATATTTTCCGATTGTTTATTCAACTCTGTAACAATCAATTGTGTTGTGTTTGTGCTGAAAAAAAAAAAGGATTATAAATATAATATATTAAAAAAAATGTGTGCGCCTACTAGTGTACACACGTAAGAAGTGAAACTTCTTTATGACCTTATTTTTCAAAAAATAATTTACTATAGGCAACTTTACAGAAATACGTCGAATCAAAGATGGCGCGTAACGGAAAAATGTCACGCGTAACGAAAAAATTTTACACTAAATTTTTTTCCAACCCCGATAAAGAAGTTTCACTTCAAAAATACTAGCTGTGTTCTGCGGTTTTACACGCATTGCTCCGCTCCTTTTGGTTTAAGCGTTATGATAGCCTTCCTTGATTAATGTGAAATCTATCAGTGAAATTCTTGGTTCCTGAGATTAGAGCATTCAAAAAAACAAACAAACTCTTCAATTTTATAATATTAGCCTATATCTCTATAATAATAAATAAATAGTTAGAAGTACAATGTTTCACAAACTTTTGGTATACAAACCTATACTTACTATAATTTTATAAAGCTAAAGAATTTGTTTGATTGAACACGCTAATATCAGGAACTATGGATGCAATTTGAAAAATTATTTCCCTATTATATATAATCACTAGGTTTCCGCCCGCGGCTTCGGCCGCGCAGTCAAAGAAAAACCCGCATAGTTCCCGTTCCCGTGGGATTTCCGGGAATGCGTCATTTTCCCGGGATAAAAAGTAGTCTATGTCCTTTCTCGGGTATTAAAATATCTCCATACCAAATTTCATGAAAATTGGTTCAGTAGTTTAGGCGTGATTGAGTAACAGACAGACAGACAGAGTTACTTTCGCATTTATAATATTAGCACAGTATTACAATATTATTTCCTACAGTAAGGAATCGCCTTTGATGTTGCGCGATGCCGCCGCCAGCGTAGGTACTTACGCTGCCACACGAAAATACGCTAGGGTTGCAACAAATGGGAAATAAAACAATTGTGATTATTAATATTATGATGAAATCTTTATTCATATGTACATTCAAAATAATTGCAATTATTAAATCTGATGATTTGTTGATAAATATATAATTACCGATATTGCACTGCTAAATATTATTTACGTGGACACTTTATTTTTGGATGTTCTTAATTGTATATTATAACATTTAACTAAGTAATGCATTCGCATTGGGATGTACAATCTGATTAGAAAATAATGAGGACAACATATACATAGCTTTGATTTTAATTCAACAGATACAATTAATACAATCTTTCTGAAATATTGTTTCCTTCTGGGATTTCAATGTAGATTTACATCCGTAAACCGAACAGTTTGTGCGCGCCATAATAGAATATGTAAGTACCTAATGCATAATAAAATTATTACACAAAAAATACGACTGCGTCATCCTTTCGCGCTAGGTAAAGCAAACTAAGCGTGTTTGCTTTACGCAGCCCGCGTCGCCCGACCCCCGCCAGTTCCCCTCCGTTTCTCTGCACAAGTACATTCGTCGCACTACTGTAGGAAATAATGGTAATACTGTGATATTAGTATGGATTTATCAAGGAAGGCTATTTATCATCACGCTAAGACCAACAGTCGGGAGCAATGCGGGTAAAACCGCACAGCACAGCTAGACAAGAATTTTTTTTGTTTTTATTATTGTATAATCACATTGAAATGAATATGAATATAATTGTAATTTTAATACTAAACATTTCCTTGAAATTATTGTTGTACTGTTAGACTTAGGGCTGATTTTTCAATCCTTGGTTAAAACTTTTTCGTCGAATAATGTACATATAACTACCATGTTAAAAACTTATTCTAATTTCCCGTATTTGAAAGTTTACGTGACATTTTAATATTATCGTGTAATACTTTATTGGACGGATAAGTTTTATCCATAGAAATCTAAATAACAAGACACATAGAAGTGCTATAATGTCATAATTCGTATGAAAACCGCTGTCGCCAAAATCAACACATTCAAACCGATAGCTAAACACACAAGTAAACTATGCCTTTTATTGGACAGCTTGATTTTAGTGAAAACTAACTTATCTATTAAATTAAGCTTTTGAATATGTATCCTAACGCACGAATTTACGGTTTATTTTAGAATAACATCCCTAAGTATATGAGACTTTTTGCTCCAATACGAACAAACGTGATAATAAGAATGGTCGACTGTGTCATTCATTGTTATTTCGATTACTATGGTGACACTCGTAATACTTGTAAATATTCTATAATTTTAAGGAAAAACGGCATTATTTCTAAAAAAAAATATTTTCCGATGAAATGTGGACGAATTTCCGCAATGGGAATTGCTGAAACACACCATGTATACACTCATACGTCTCCAGAGCAACTGAACAGTGACGAATGCACTGGTGATGTGAAAATCACCTGAGTGGCGACAAGGTCACGCACGCTTACGACTTCTAGTGTCTTGTTATTTAGATTTCTATGGTTTTATCCAAGCATTGAAAAATCGGCCCTTAATCTCTAAAACATTTTTGTGAACATAATTGTCACTTATCCCTGTTGAACATGATCAGCTTCGAATTCTATAAAATGCCGCCTTCCTTTGAATCGTGACGCATTTGTATGGATTAAAGGTACAGTATGTATTTACAGAAGCTACATAAAATGTTTAATTCTTAAATAAATAAATTAAAACCAACTCACTCCATAGTAAATTCAGGCGACTCGCCCTTGACCAGATTCGTAAAGTCCGTCGAAACAAGCGCGTCCGTGCCAACTACTATGTGCGTTATTTCTCCTGTAAGCGGATTCTTTATATCTAATTCAGGCACTGAAAAAAACAAACAATCTTAATATATATAAATCTCGTGTCACAATGTTTGTCCCCAATGGACTCCTAAACCACTTAACCGATTATAATAAATAGGGTTGTTGAGGATTCCTCTTCCGCTTCCTCATAATGAGGAAGTTCCGCAATATTTTGGGTTCCTCTACCGTTACCGCATCCTCAAAAATGAAAATAAAAAAATCCTCTTCCGCTATCGCTTCCTCAAAATTTAGAGGAAATTTATGAGGATGCTGATCCGATCGGGCGGCGAATTTACAAAGCCTATTTAAACTATGTATTTGAGTTACGAGTCGGACTCTACAAACGAACAAGAGTAGAGTCTTACCGCAATATGTATATCTGTGCCTAACACTTATCTCTAAACATAATAATATAACATTTTCTCTCATACTCAGTAGAAACATATTTTACCAAATAATGTTTGTCAAAAGTGATTTTAAATTAAAAAACAAACAAGTTGTTTAAGCTTACATAATAAGTACCAGTTAGTTTTATTTTTGTGGAAATCGCCTAATGTCGCTTCTGGCACTGATATAGATTAGGTTTTTTCTGTGGGTTTTTTCGAGTAATATGCATAAACAAAAGCTCATCTGAGTCCGGCTCGTGACTCAAATAGTATAGTACTTACAGTCTTCGTAAATTCGCGATCGGGCGAGCTAACCTCCCCTAACCTTAAACATCAATATGTAGAGACAGGAAAACGGCTTTTGTTTTAATTTTAAAAGTTTTTGTTTTTTAATTTTGATTATAATTTCCTATCATCCTAATCCGCTTCCTCTTCCGCTTCCTCATCCGCATCCTCTTCCTCAAAAAAATATCCTCTTCCTCATCCGCATCCCCTAAATTTGTGTGTGAAAATTCCTCTTCCTCCTCCTCTTCCTCATAATCACTTCCTCAACAACCCAAATAATAAAATTCGCACACCACGTGCAGTTCGATCCAACTTGAGAGATAGGATAGTTTAAACATACATTGTAGGTACCACGGGCGAAGCCGGGGCGGACCGCTCGTTATATGATATATTACAATCTATACTGATATTATAAAGCGTTTGTTTGAACGCGCAAATCTCAGGAACTACTGGTCCGATTTGAAAAATTATTTCGGTATATGTCATCACGCTAAAACCAACTGGAGCGGAGTAATGCGGGTAAAACCGCGGGGCACAGCTAGTATTTAATAATAGCGTTAATTTATTTTAGTAGTTATGTACCGTGCACACGTGTCAGAAGTGAAACTTCATTGGCAAGATTCAAAGATACCAAAAACGTTGCCTTACTCCACGACGTGACGGTATTGCCATGACGCGATTTTGAAATTTTACTCACAACGCGCCTAAAGAAGTTTCACTTCAAAAACTTGAGGTGTCAATGTTAGAATACATATACATATAATAAACTGACGCAGAAGCCGGTCTATGTGAACAAAGTAGCAGTTAAATACGATATTCCTTGAAGTATGATATGATAAGTATGAGGATGGTTCTTATGTAGAGAAAACGTATGTACCACGGGCGAAGCCGGGGCGGACCGCTAGTATTATTAAAGTGAAACTTTTATTACATCGTCTCAAACTTTTTGGTCTGTGTAGCGCATGTCGCGTGTATCGCGGCTGCCGAGTAGGTATACCTACTCGGCAGCCGACCGTCACGCAACATGCGCTACACAAAGCAGTGTTCGGAACCGTTCGAACAGTTTCACTTTTACCGTGGTTTCATAAAACCACACAACATTTTTTATATTACAAATATATTATAATAACAATTATATATTACAAAGTGTGCGACACGTCGGGAAAATAGTATCTATAATTCTATACTAATATTATGAAGCTGAAGAGTTTGTTTGTTAGTTTGAACGCGATAATCTGGGGAACTACTGGTCCCATTTGAAAAATTCTTTTGGTGTTAAGATAGCCCATTTATCGAGCTATAGGCCTATTTATCTTCACAGGATATATATCATCACGCTAAGACCAACTGGAGCAGAGCAATGCGGGTAAAACCGCAGGGCGCAGCCAGTATTTAATACTAGCGTTATTTACACACGTGTCAGTTTTTTTTTACAATATTCCATGAAGTATGATAATGGTTCTTATCCATACTAATATTATAAATGCGAAAGTAACTCTGTCTGTCTGTCTGTTACTCAATCACGCCTAAACTGCTGAACCAATTTGCATGAAATTTGGTATGGAGATATTTTGATACCCGAGAAAGGACATAGGCTACCTTTTATTGCGAAATATGTACCAGGGGCAAAGCCGCGGCGGACCTCTAGTGTAAAGATAAAGTAAATATGTACCACGGGCGAAGCCGGGGCACACCGCTAGTAGATTATTACTCACCTTGCGACATCCTCTCATCGATAGCAAGACTAATATGATCTCGCAGGCTTAAATCAAAGTTCTCGTTTTTAACCGTCTGCGGCGTTGAAATAGTTATATACGGCTGAACCCATTGTGATTCGGTTTGGCCAGTGTAGTCGATGTATAGTCTATCGTAGTCCCTTTTTACGACACACTCAAGTGTCGATAGAGATTGCGACATGTATGTATGATCGAGACTCTGAAATAAGAAAAAAGAAATCTATATGTACTTATATTATGAAGCTGAATAGTTTGTTTGTTTGAACGGGCTTATCTCAAGAACTACTGGTCCGAGTTGAAAAATTCTTTTAGTGTTAGATAGCCCATTTATCATGGAAGGTTATAGGCTATACAGGGTGTAATCGTTAAGTGTGCACAGGCGATTATTCCGTAACTATTGTTATCAAAAAACTTTAAATTGATTTCGAAAGCCCTTTACCTAATGAGTAAAATGACAATAATAACTTTTAAAAATAAAACGGGAAATATCCAAAAAAGTTATATTAAACACTCCCATACATTAAATTTTCCATACATTTTGTGTTCAAAGTAAAAGTTCGAAGTGACGTTCTCGTTTTGGAATACCATTGTATTCCACATCGAGCTCTATTAACAGTTTCTAAATGAATTTTTATTAAAATTAGCAAAGTAATTTAAGCACAAATTCAAAAAAAGAACCAAAATTTTTCATATTACATGTTTAGGATAGTCATATCTCATACTAAATGTACCTATGTGTAATATTTTTGGATATTTCCCGTTTTATTTTTAAAAAGTTATTTTTGTCATTTTACTCATTAGGTAAAGGGCTTTCGATATTAGTTTAAAGTTTTTTGTTATCTGCAATAGTTACGGAATAATCGCCTGTGCACACTTAACGATTACACCCTGTATATCATCACGCTACCAACAGGAGCGGAGCAATGCAGGTGAAACCGCGGACCACAGCTAGTAGCATATACTGGTACATACCTCTTGCGATTGACTTAGAGCCAACACTCGTAAATGTTCTTGCGCACTTTGCACTTTCTTCCTGAACTTGGCACATTTTATCAAAATGGCGTGGCACTCCCAGCACAGGGCTATTTCTAACGCACATAGTGTATCGTCAATCTGAAAGACATAAATATATAAAACATATTTAAAACCGGCCAAGTGCGAATCGGATTCGCGCACGAAGGGTTTGCGGCAATGGAAATACATCATTTGTGAATAATTCAGCTTTCTAGCTATCACGGTTTATGAGATACAGCCTGGAGACCAGATGACGAGGTCTCAGTAATAGGGTTTTACTCTTTCGGTATGGAATCCTAATAAAAAACAACATAAATAAACAATATTAATATTATACTTTGGGATCACACACTTTTATTAGCTTCACCCATATGCTTGTATGTAAGACAACTTTAGACTCTATGTTAACCCACTTTAAACAAACAGATATAATTCAAACAATTTATGAGAATATATATTATTTAGATTTAAATTTCAAACCATTTATTTTACAATGGCATTTTTTTATTTATATTCAGTTAGTTATAGTCTAAGATCCCACCGCAGGATTGGTGTGGTCATAGTTTTTTTGATGAAACCATATTTTATGTATATATAGTCTATTTACTATTATAACATATTTGCATACAAAATATACAGAATACCATCGTAAATACAAGTTTCACTGTATTGTTTAAGAATAAATGAATAAAAAATTTTGCAAGCATTGCAAATGCAAGTGCATATATTTATTTAAATACATACATAAATATATTTTAGTTCAAAGAAAGGAAAGTTGTATAAACTTTCGATTTCATAAATACAAAATAAACCATTACATACGAATGAAATAAATTTATTACAGTTTTACTAAATGCTTTTCAATCTATTGGAGCATTGTACTCGGAAGTTTAGTTGTTACGTAATTTATTTAAAGCCAATTATCTTGTCTCTATTACGTATTGAATGAGAAAAATATTAATTTAAAAACTTACCCGATCACCCGCGTTGTCACATAGTAATAGTCGGAATATTGAATAAAGATAAGATGTGGAATTTATTGTAATAATATCCCGATCGGAACTTAAACACGCGCTACATACGGTTCTAAAATAGTCGTCAATCCCCTGCTCCATTTTTTAAGTAATTGAAACATGCAAAAACTTTCTAAAATAATGTTTGTTTTCATTAATTTCAAATCACAACAAAAAGTAATACTCCCATGTAAAATAGACGAAATTCGATGAACATTATTAAATGCCACACCGACACCACAAAATGGCCTCTTTACCCGGTGTTGCAATATGCAAAAACAATTATACTGTATTGGCATTTTGTCGGGCATTTTTTTTTAATTTAAGAAAAAGCTACTGATTATTAGTTGCTGAATGAGGTACACTCACAGAACAGTAAGATGTGGGTACACTATTAATTGCTTATTACTATTGAATGTGATATGGATATGAAGTATAAAATTTTATTATTGAATCCATAAACTGGCTTGATATGTTTTGTTAACTGACCTCTCCCATTTAAAAGCTGAAAAAATCAACATGTATTCAATTTATCGATAATAATTTCAAAGAAACAACAGAGAATTTTACATTTTAACTTCAGTAAATAACTTATTATAGATAGTTCACGTTTCTATGATATACATTTTTGTTCGTATGTATGTAACGTGGCTATACAACGGCTATACCAATTTAGGATGGTGTTATGAGTGCTTAGCCCGGCTATTCAAATTCAAATTCAAATTGTCTTGCTGATTTACATTTTGCTTCATTCGAGAACCAGCCAGTGTATTATCTATGCATAAGGCATTACTAATCTGTGGTCAGCAGTCAGCACATAGTACTTCTCGGAGCAATTAAGTAGTACTTGATCTTCTGTGGACTGTGACATGTAATTACTTTACTCTGTGGCAGTTTTGTTTTTTTCTGCATTCCGAATTTAAAAGCTCCTAAATTCTTACCTATTCAAATTCTTCTGTTAATATTTCATTACGATCAAACTGTTTTACTTTTAGAAAATAAGAATCCTGATAAAATTCGACGTAAGTAATAATAATATGTCTGCCGGTAGTATGGATTAATTTTGTCTATAATTCTCTCGTTTGTCATGCTGTGTACATTATTGAGATTTCGAAGAATTCTCCCAATTATATTTCTTTGAAGTTCTCAGTTTGGGTTGTTCGTTTATCCTCACATAATTGTGTTTGCTCTTAAAAATACCACTGCTCCAGAAATACAGATCGCTGCTTTAATTTGATAACGACACATCTCAAAACTGTACTTTTT
>CAJQZN010037876.1:0-26678 GCA_907164685.1 Colias eurytheme | reverse complement strand
AAAAAAAATTATGAGGCGTGCACTTTTGGATTTTCCAAATTTTTTTCTTCTATGCCGGATTGTCGGAAATGCCGGATTATCGAATTAGTATAGTATATACACATATGTATTTTAAAAAATCTTAACCATCTTCAAGAAGGAATTAAACCAAATTTAAATCGGATCAAATGGGAGTCACTAGTCTTCTTATATATAAAAATGAATCGCAAAATGTGTTGGTAAGCGCATAACTCCAGTATGGCTGAACCGATTTCGATAATTCTTTTTTTATTATATTCCTTGAAGTACGAGGATGGTTCTTATGTAGAGAAAACGTAAATATGTACCACGGGCGAAGCCGGGGCGGACCGCTAGTTAATTATAAAAATTCGTTCACTCAGACGCGACTCGTGATCGAAAGTCCTGAGGTTACAAACCCAAAACAATAAAATAAAAAATTTAAGTCAAATTGAAAACTCGTTTTTTAAAGTCGGTTGAGAAATAACAAGACAACTCGTTAAGCAGACTTTTTACATAGTTAGCTTTTTATACGGCATGCACTAAAATGTTAAATGATAAATGCTCATAAAACGTTTGGGTTTTGCAAAATTTTATTATTCAAGTTTGTAGCATACAGTGATTTAACGAACATCTAGATATGCTATCTGACGTAGAAACTGTAGTAGGTATCGCGTAAAATTGGATAACCAGGGAGGGACATTGCAAAATTGTCTAAAGGTCTCATGATTTATGAGACAAACGTGGCTGTAAAAAATAAACAATACCTACTATCTCGATAGCAACTAATGTGACTAACAATTATGTAATAAGCAACTGATGATAAGGCCGTGTCCGCACTGCGGATATTTTCCGTGCGTATTTTTATCCGCAATTCTGTAACACATTGAATACAATGACAGTATTCGCACTGGCGGAATAAAAGTAAAGCGCGGAAAATAATTCGCTAAATAGAAGTCACAAATCTGTGATTTGGTGCAGATTTCGCGAAACTGCTTTTCTCCGTAAGATGCTTTGGAGTTTTGACTATGTATTTTGTAAGCAAGTCTCATAATGGTACGGGAGCTAGTAACGTTAAAATAATTAAATGGTCATCAAAATATTAAGTGAAATTACATCCGGCCGGCCAGCCTGGACTCTAATCGAAATAGGAAGAGAAACAGTATATCAAAGAACCAACTATACTTACTAAAATTCGGGAACTATATTTTCTATCACCAAAATTTATATTTGTCATCAAGTTGTATCACCTAATAAATAGATCTATCACCACGATATATTTTCGTTCTCAGATAATCAAAAATTGTTCCCAGGTATGAATTATCAAATTAATTTTAATATATGTGTAAAATAAGAGATCGATAACCAATAAAATTATATTGCATTACATGAATATAAATTCGTTCTTATAATAACAGTTTTGTTACTTAAATAATAGCTCTGTGCTCAGAATGGTAGATCTGTCACCAAATAAATCGATTATCGATCCCTGACTGCGACTCCTTTTTATTTGATATTTTGTCACCAATACAGTAGTAACATTTTATTTCGTTCAGATATTAAATTTATATATTCGTTACCAATTTAATAACATCAATTTATAATTTTAATGAAAAAATGATCAAAGGGGCGGAGACAAATTGTCGCGCTTTAAAAATTGATTATTTTAACTTTAATTAAGTTAATTAATTTATCTACAATTATGTTAGCCATAAGCCAGCTATTAAACCAGAGCTGATTATTCAGTGGTTATTATTTTTAAGAATAAATATTGGTTATTTTAACTTTAATTAAGTGTTTTATCTACTATTCTGCTAGCCATAAGCCAGTTATTTTAAACCAGCGCTGATTGTTCAGTGGTAATTATTTTAAACAATAAATATTGATTATTTTGACTTTAATTGTTTTATTTACTACTCTGCTAAAAATTTTATTTAAATATAATTTATACTACCAGTGGAAATTTAGAACCTTGGGAGTCTAGTTAAGTAGCAGAATCTTTTGGTTGAAACGATGATTTTCTATTAACATAATATGATTTATTGGTGATCTCTTTAAATTAGTTTGCTTAAATACTTATTAGGACACACCTATTATAATACATACAAAAACATTTATTTGGTACTAGACCTTATATCTCAGGATTTTAGGTGATTTATTGTGGAACTGATTTTGCATTGTTTGGTGACTACATTTTGGTGACAGATCTACTATTTTGAGGACAAACCCTATTATTTAAGAAACACAAAACTAATTAAATTGGTGATAGCTTAAATGATACCCCTAAAATTCTCTCTTGTCAACGTTGCTAGCTCCTATACGATAATAGGTTATTGTTTATACCGAATAATAACAATAAAAAACCTCCAATTTTGATTTTGTAGCTTTAAAAGTGTGTATTATTATTGTAGAAAATTACACTCAATAATAATTTTATCTTTTTATTATTAGGTAAGTATAGGTAGATACCTACATAGAATATGAAATATTTAGTAGAAAATATGATCTGGCTATTACTTGTATAAAATATTTGGTAAAAATAAGGCTACTTAAAGGAATTGGAAAAGTAACTATGTTCTACCAAGAAATTTCACTCTGCTAGGAAAATTTTAAATCGAACGTGTCATAGTTTCCAAGAAAAAATAATTGTAACTAAACTAATTGATAGAAAATATCTCTATCGAATATAATAAATTGTTTGATATGTAAATACCTACATTCCGATAAATATGTTTGAGATCGCAGTTTCTTCCTTTGAGTTTAAACAACTAACTACAGATATATTTGCCAGGTCTTAGCTAAATGGTAAATTTAATTGATTTGAAATCAATATCTGTTTGATATTATGTCCTAAAACACTTTTAAATCAGAGCACATTTTTCTATATATCATTACGTACCTACTTACAATTGTTTATACTAGCTGTGCCCCGCGGAAACCCGAATTGCTCCGCTCCATAGCGTGATGATATATTAAAGCCTCTATATTGACCCTACATGTTAGTAATACATATTTATGAAAAATTTGAAGTAAATCCGACGATTTTTCTTAAGTAGGTACGTAATATCTTAAGAAATAATAAGATACCTATCCTTTTCTCGTATCTAATAAAAAACACCTCTACGGCATTAACGATTTACTCACATTGTAATTTTCTTCTATTGTATTGTGGTCATAAATAATAAGCCAGTTGCATTGACAAATTACCGTGGACTAATATCGTGACAGCAAATGATTAAATCTGCGAAGCATGACCGTAATAATATAAAGTGTTTATTTCACTTATGACGTCGTTGATTTCACTATTGCCTTTATTTTACATACATATTATGTTACTTTCCGTATTTCACGGGTATCAGAATGAAGAGTGAAGATACCCGGTCCTTTGGAAGGCTTACGTGGGGAAAGTGGGACACCATCCGTAGCCGGCCCCCTTGACTGCACTATAGAAATACAGTCCTGGGCAGTCCGCGACCGATGTATGATGTAGGACAATAGCTTGAAATGGAAAGCAAAATAGACAATGTTAAATGAACCGTTATATTATATTAATTGGGGGGGCAAGTATCTCGCTTCGCGGCGGTACTGAAAAGAACTCCGGCTCAAAGACTACTATGTATATTGCTCCGGCTGAGTGGCCAGACGGCCGGAGTCTAGGGTGGCTGAGTGAGGAACCTACGGACTATTCGAGCGTTATCCAGAAGGACTGCCCGCTGTATCCCCACTGTCATGGGCTTCACCGGTAAATCCAACCTCCTTAATTATATTGTTTTAAGGAGGTAGCCCATTGGTGGACACAACTATGGGGATTATCTCGGCAGACACACCGTCCCACATCTCGATAACCTCGTGCGCCAGATCCCGATATTTGAGCCGTTTATCTGACTCAGCCTTAACAAGATTGTCGTCATTTTAATAATTATTATCATCATTCATATAACCTACAAAACTGAAATTGAAATACTCAATTTCAGATATTTTTCATTCTAGAGAAACGTCTGTTATGAACTTTCTAATACTTCACTAAACATTAAACTTAATTGTTTGTAAGTCAGTTTGGTATTAATATTTCAATATTGTCTACAGGTTTATATTTTAGCAGAAGGAATGTGCATTTACGATGGCCCCAGTGACAACACCGTACCATATTTATCTACGATGGGCTTTAATTGTCCAGTTTATCACAATCCCGCTGATTATAGTAAGTTAATTATTTTATTAATTTAAATTTTATCTCAAAATTATAAATTATGAGTTTATGTGGGTTCAAAAATCTGAAAGATTTTCAATTGCAATTCATTATTTTTTTGCTAACGTTTTATAGTAAATGGAGTAATTTCCGTTACAATATGTATCTTTTGAGATATTTTTCTTTTTATGTTCCTATGCATTCTTCAAAAAATATATTGCAGATATTTAAAAAAAATATTATGTTAAATTTTATAAAAATAATTGATATCCATTTACATTAGCATGGTATATTTTATGTTATTAAATATAATAATATATTTTTTGCACGAATGAAACAGGCAATTAACATGGAGACCAACAAGGAAAACAATACGTAAAATAGTAGAAAAATACACATACTGGTATTAAAAGTGTAAAACACTACATTTTTTCCATAATGTCAAGGAAAACATTATAAAGATCCGCAAGTACCTAATGTTATCAAAAGACACGTAATATTCAGTACATATTGAATATTCTAAAGTAACCTTACAATTATTGACTGCAGAAAACTCTGTAGACGACTCTATACGAAAATCAATTCAACAAATAAAAATTTTCAAACCCAGCAAAACTTTGAAAATTAATTTACTGAAAAATGACTTGAATACCCTTTTTTTTTCAAGTGGGGAAAATCAACGAAAATTGATAAGTAGGTATTTACCAACACACCTATTACCTGTTACAAAGCACTTCAGACATCATGAATTTACAGTAAAATCCACATAATAATTTTAATACACACTATACAAAACAGAAGTAACCTTCAGCAATCAGATATAACTTTAACCAAAACAATTTTGTTTCAGTATTAGAAATAGCAAACGGAGAATACGGTAATTTCAACGAACTCCTCGCAGCGAGGTGCACAAGAGACCAAAAGTTAGAAAAAGTAGTTCAGCAGATTGAAGAGGAATCCCCGACGTTTGCATGTGGAAAAATGTCCATCATCGTCAAACAACCGCAAGAGATTCACAAATTTGGAGTATTGTTTAAACGATGCCTTATACAACAATATCGGGACTGGGTAAGTAAAGATCATTACAAATAGAAGATGAGCCCCAAGGGGCCCGATCGGTCCCAGACACAATAGATTTTCTATTGTGTCTGTGGTTCCGGGGCTAGACATATTAAGATTAAAATAGATATTTCAAATTTAAAAAGGAATTAATACGGTTAACATTATCGAAACAAGATTTGAGGTGATCTTTAACTATCCAGGGGTTTAGATAATGAATACATATAATGATGAAGCAGTATAACATTTGAATTACCATTTTGCGTACCATATTTGCCGTCTGTTTATAAAATATATATTATTTAGTTGTTATCCTTATACGCATTTTTATGTCCCAAACGGGTTCATGTCTAGACACAGGCCACTTAAAAATTAGACTTGTTCTTTTTCAGTCAATGACACATCTAAAAGTGGCTCTGCATCTCTTCATTGGTGTCCTCCTTGGGTTATTATATGATAATACAGGCAGCAATGGATCGAAGACATTCAACAATCTAGGATTTCTTATTGTATCAGTTACCTACTTATGCTATACTTCTGTGATGCCAGCCGTTCTGAGATGTAAGTTTATACATATTTTACCGGTAAGACTCGTATAACCTGTACATTATAAGATGGTAGAATATTTAGTTTTTAATATTTTAGAATCTTGATCATTTTATGTCCTCCATTAATCAGTAAAAATAACCAAATAAAATAAAAAATACAAGCCATTCATTAGACGCATGATAAATTGTCATGCTGATTTTATTCGGAGTCAAAAATAAGGTATCAAATTCTCTGGCTTTGAAAGAACATTGACCTCATGGAAACCAGTAGCCCAAGAATTCTGGTTTTGAAAACACTTCCTCGATAACATTATAAAAAAGCGATTATGCACACTTAACACTTAAACCTTTAATCAATTAATGTTATCATTAGTGACATTTATACCTATTTAATAAAAGGTCGGCTTGTAATCTATACTCTTGCAATAAAGCTTACCTATACCACAGAATACTTAACAGTAGCTAACGCTACCTATACGTCACGTTGATTACCTATATTCTATTCTATTCCTATATACTATGCCTATAACGTAACTATTAAGTAATCTACGGCTGAATGGCGAAGTAAACAATTAATAAAATCAATTACTTTGTATTGTAAAAAAGTGTATTCATTGATACTTATATAATTACCTACATTAAGAATAAAACATTTTTTTTTTTGCAAAAATCGTCCACGTCTACTTGCATACCTACATGCGAATTTACTTTGAATTTACTTTCGGAATTATATATATTTTCTAACATTAAAGAGGATGAAAACTGATGGGAAGGTATGGAAATCAATGTCCATTTAAAATTTTCAGTTCCTGATGAATTGCCAGTGTTAAAAAAAGAGAATTTTAACAATTGGTACAGCTTGAAGACATACTACGCGGCAATCTTGGTCACCACAATGCCGTTACAAGTAAGGCAAACATTTCATATAGTACATAATAATTATCTAGCATTATTTTCTTCAAACTAGGTACTCGTATGCACTTCAAATTCATACAAGCGTGTCCTATTTATTTGCCTTTATTCTAAGTTAAACATCTTTGTTGATGCTTTTATTTACCTATGCTCATAGGTTAAATTCAATTTTTCTCCATAAAGAAAACAAATTCCACAAACGAAATAATTATAACGATCTGTTTAGCCGTTTATATTAAAGCAATTTATGTTTCAGGTCTGGTACAGCTTAGTATACTCCACGCCCGCCTACCTCCTCACAGGCCAGCCCATCGAGTTATCTCGTTTCGTCATGTTTGTTTTTGTGCTCGCCAATGTTACCTTACTTGCTGATTCGATAGGCAACGTTATTGGTACATGCGTTAATCCTATTGTAAGTATAACCATAGATTAAATAGTACACGTATATAACTCCTTCTTCTAGTCCCTATGTATTTTTATGTTTAACTTTAATTAGTGATGACATTGATGAGGATTACATATTATTTTAATTAGCACATGATATCGCTATTACTAATTGTACGTAGCGTCTTCTCAGTCAAAACATTGTAATTATCGCGATCATAGTCCCAATCCTTTGACCTGTATAGTGTATACTGTATATACAGGGTGTAATCGTTAAGTGTGCACAGGCGATTTTTCCGTAAGTATTACAGATAACAAAAAACTTTAAACTGATATCGAAAGTACTTAACCTAATGAGTAAAATGGCCGTGATAAATTTTTAAAAATAAATCGAGAAATATCCAAAAAATTATCTTTAAACCCTCCCATACATTAAGTATGAAATATGAATATCTCATATACATTTAATATCTATTCAGAAAGATTTTAGCTTTCTTTTTCTTTTTTGGTTTTCTGATTTAATTACTTCGCAAATTTGAAGTGGCATTTTCCACGCTTTTTCCGGACATTTTCATGCATTTTCCGGATATTTTCCGGGGATTTTCCGAGCATTTTCCGGACATTTTCCAGGCATTTTCCACGCTTTTTCCGGACATTTCCACGCATTTTCCGGATATTTTCCAGACATTTTCCAGACATTTCCCTGGCATTTTCCGGTTATTTTCCGGGATTTTCCCAGGCATTTTCCGGGGATTTTCCGAGCATTTCCCGGGGATTTTCCGGATGTTTTCCAGACATTTTCCGGACATTTCCCTGGCATTTTCCGGAGATTTTCCACGCATTTCCCAGACATTTTCCGGACATTTCTCTGGCATTTTCCGGGGATTATCCAGGCATTTTCCGGAAATTTTCACGCATTTTCCGGATATTTACCAGGCATTTTCCAGGGATTTTCCACGGTTTTTCCGGAAATTTCCACGCATTTTCCGAGCATTTCCCAGGCATTTTCCCGTTATTTTCCGGGAATTTCCCAGGCTTTTCCCGGGGATTTTCCGGATGTCTTCCAGACATTTTCCGGACATTTCCCTGGCATTTTCCGGGGATTTTCCACGCATTTCTCAGACATTTTCCGGACATTTCTCTGGCATGTTCCGGGGATTTTCCAGGCATTTTCCGGATATTTTCCGGACATTTTCACGCATTTTCCGGATATTTTCCACGGTTTTTCCGGAAATTTCCACGCATTTTCCGATCATTTCCCAGGCATTTCCCCGTTATTTTCCGGGAATTTCCCAGGCTTTTTCCGTGGATTTTCCGAGCATTTCCCGGGGATTTTCCGGATGTTTTCCAGACATTTTCTTGACATTTCCCTGGCATTTTCCGGGGGTTTTCCAGACATTTTCCGGGGATTTTCCGAGCATTTCCCGGGGATTTTACAGACATTTACAGGCTATGTCAGGGAAATGTCCGGAAAATGCCTGAAAAAATCCCGGAAACTATCCGGGAAATGCGTGAAAATGTCCGGAAAAACGTGGAAAATGTCACTTCAAATTTGCGAAGTAATTAAAGCAGAAAACCAAAAAAAGACAAAGAAAGCTAAAATCTTTCATATTAAATGTAGGTATATGGGATATTCATATTTCATACTTAATGTATGGGAGAGTTTAAAGATAATTTTTTTGATATTTCTCGATTTATATTTAAAAATTTATTACCGCCATTTTACTCATTAGGTTAAGTACTTTCGATATCAGTTTAAAGTTTTTTGTTATCTGTAATACTTACGGAAAAATCGCCTGAGCACACTTAACGATTACACCCTGTATATAGTATAGTCTATACTATTTAGTATGTAGTTACATATTAGAAATATTAACACTTCAAATTCCGGTCCATTTTGAAGCCATATTAAATTGTTTATGCGAAGAAAATCTATATCTAAATAATCTAACACATATTATAAAGCTGAAGAGTTTAATGTTTGTTTATGTATTTGGTTGATCGCACTCATCTCATCTCGGTTTTTTTTTATTGTCGATAGGGAAGCGCTTGACCACAATCTCGCCTGATGTTAAGCTGATATGGTTCCGATTTAAAAAAAATGATTCAGTTTATGATAGCCCATTTACTGAGGAAGGCTGTAGCCTGTAGATTATCTCATCACGTTAGCGTGATGGTGGTGGTCTTAGGACCAATAAGAACGGAGCGATGCGGGTAAAACTGAGGGGCACAACTGCTAGTTAAAGAGTAATAACTCAGGCCCCGGAATCACAGGACACAGACACAATAGAAAATCTATTGTGTCGTGGACCCATCGGGCCGTTCGGGGCTCAATGGGATATTAATTACCGGTAAACTTTTGGCTAAAGTTATTTAACTATTCTTCCACAGAACGGTACATTCCTTGGTGCAATAACAACATGCGTGATGCTCGGTTTCGCCGGCTTCCTGGTTCTGATCCCGCACATGCATCCGATCATGCGATTTGTGTCTTATGGCTCCTTCTTAAGGCACAGTTTTGAAGCTCTCGTCATATCGCTGTACTCGTATAATAGAGTACCACTGCATTGTCCAGATGACGTCATGTATTGTCACCTTAGGTAATTATTTAACGCACATTAAAGTAAATTAAAAAATATCTATATCGCTAAGATGACAAAACAAACGCACAGGTGTTTGAGTTTGATTTAATCAAGGTTATTTCAATTAAATTTTGTTACGCTAATTAATTCTTCGCGATTATGCTTTTTCTGCTATGTTGCGTGTGAAAATTGTCCAAATTCAGTTATAGCAAACAATAGCTACCTACTTAATCAAAAAAATGCATAAAATTAAAGTAAAAAAATTGTTTTGTCATAAAATTTTCCTTCATTAAACTCACACTTGGCCAGCGTGGTGGATGGCCAAGTGCGAGTTGGCAGTGTGGCCTGATCCCTTACGGGAGGCCCGTGTCCCAGCAGTAGTAACATAATGAGGTGATTAGTGATTACGATGATAATGATGAATTCAGAATACTACCCTCCATATATTGACTATTAATGAAATACTATGTGTCACTACATTGTATAAAACAAAGTCGCTTTCCGTTTGTGTCTGTATGCTTCGATCTTAAAAATTACGCAGATTTTGATTGGGTTTTTTTTAATTTATAGTGCTTTGCTTGAGGAAGTTTTAGTACCTATATAATTTGTTAAGTTTAAAATAATTAACAAAAACAACATATTTGTTACAGGTATCCCAAAGAGCTTATGAAGGAACTAAGCTTAAACCCGGACAACTATTGGGTCGACATAACGATTCTCGTGGCTGAATTTGTTGCCCTTAGAATAATAGGTTATTTAACTTTAAGGCGGATGGTTAAAAAAGCGAATTAAGCTAAATAATTGGGTATCAGTTTATTTATATTTATGTAACACGAATAGATTTTTTTTTAAATATAACGTGATCTACCTAAGAATACGAACGCCAATGACCTTTGTGTCAAAAAAATACAATTTAGCTACTTAGAAATCTTTTTGCTAATTAGTAACTGTTTATTTTATTTCGCCTGACTCTTACACCAACTTCGAATTAACAGTTTTTCTTGGTTTGATTGCGTATGCTCACACGCTGTCACATTACAATGATAAACAGCTCTTGCCCCTGAATAACCCACTTATTTTATGATTTATAAAAAGTCATATAATCTGTATTTTATATTTCTTTGAAAAACAACCGTTGAGAATATTATATTTTAATACGTTTTCCTATTTAATTTTTATATCATAAATAATAGATAGTGCTACATCTTATCCAAAACCTTAATAGGTAGATCATTGTCATATTATTCAGTGATATGCATTTAATACACCTTCTTTGAGACAGTTCTTACCAATGGTTGTATATGGGTTAAATTTTAAAGCAAAATCAAACCAATGTATAATATATATGTATAGCTACTTAATCAATATTATGTCATAAAATATATATTGTTTATTATATGCACGTTCAAAACAGCTGATAGTACAATTTCTGATAGGGTAAAAGTCGTGATTTATTTACTTTGTAACATATTATATAGCTTACATTATTATGGCACTATCCTTAATATATTTTAGAAAAAAATCTAAGTCATCCATCCAGTTTATACTATGACCTATGTTTAAATTAATTGAATCATTTTTCCTAATAACAATCATTTTAAAAGCATGTCTTGCCGTCTAATAACCGATTATTATTAATAAAAGAAATATGTATAGGAGCACTTGCTTCAAAAGAAAAAAAAATCCTCATCTTACACTAGTTGAGAATACATACTTTAAATTTATTAAGACCTCATTTTAAAACATGTTTGATTTCAAATTTAAATAGTTATCTATAGAATAGACAATAATGATTTTTTTTTTATTCAACCAAATTCAAATTAAACATATTACTGCTTTATTGCAATATAAAGGTCATTCATGACGTGCATTTGCTTAATTTAAGAAAAACTTCTGAATATTTATTATTTGACTGTTTATAAATTTATAATAATGTATGTATGATAGAGGATTTTTTGTACTGTTTAAATTAGAGGTGTGGATCATTATTCATTACTATTCTGCCATTATTCATAGTCTATGTTAGTAAAATTATTATGTTGTTTATGGTTTAGCAGAAACAATTGCATTTATTTATATTGTCTTCATAAAATAACTACTACACATGAATGGTTACTTTTATAAAATTGTATATGTATACCAATTACAAATATTTTTTCATAATTGTATCTGTGGCGAAATATCATCTTTTGCCATAACAGAAAAAAAATCTCATCTTATAGAAAATTCGCAATGTGAAGAATATTGTAATGTGTTTAGAAATAAATTAACTGTGATTTGATAGGTACTTATATTTTAATAATTAATAAGAATGTACCTATTTAATATAAATACGTCTCTCTTGTTGTGTATGTGTTGGTGATATTGTTGTGCCGTTTGTGAAAGAATGTGATATTTTATTGGTATTTAAAGAAACTATTAATAAATAATTTTGTCATAAAGCTGGCTTTTTATTTATTGTTGATTAATAAAAATTCAAAATATCCAAAGGGTTAATTTCCAATTAGTGCCTGCTGGACTTTGCTGGCGCTACTAAAGTTTTTACATACTTACATACTATTTTTTTTATGGCTGTGTTCAGTGTTTATCTAACTTAATTTTACAAATATTTTGGGATTTATCTTCCCTTACCTTTTTATATTAGGAGACTTATATAACAGCAGATGTAAAAGATTAATACATTCTGCCAATAAAACTGGCTGCATAAAAATATAATAAGATACTTATAAATTTTTAAGCAAAATATACCTACCTAATATGACGCATCATGCATCTTAGATATCTAATAAGTAGGTACTATTTTATAGACATTATACAGTAAGTACCAATGAAAGATAATGCTTTAACTTATTAAAAAGCCCTAAAGCAATGTCATTTTTGATACATAAAATTCAATTAATAAATGGACTCACATTAAAACTGGGTGCTTCAGGACATCCCTCCAGTCTCCAGTGACCAAAGACCAATCACCAAATTCAAAATTGTTATTAAATTAAATTAGAAATAATTTCAAAATTCAAATTTGAAATTTGTGCCTGAATGTGGTAAGCAAAAGTATTCAAAATCTTTGGCGGTAGTCGGTAAGTAATTATAGCAATGCGAAACGCGCGGAAACAATAAACATTTCAAAAGTTGAATGTCAATTGTCAACTGTCAAGTGTCAAGTAATTCGATAGGTACCTCGCATGCTTAGTACCTCGTAAAAAATAAAAACACGCCAATTTTTATTGAATGTGTTGAATGTACAAGCCACAAGCAATTAGCAAACACAAACATGCATTTTCGAATTGGCTGCCTAATATCTAAAAATGGTGAAATGTTTGTCTATGACCTATGTTATTAAATTTCTTAGTTTATTGTCTAGTATTTACTTAGATTGTGCCAAAACCTCTCCAGGGTGTTCTATATACGGCATATATACGGTCACTTATTTTGAACACATTTTTCTGTTTATTGCAGGAACAGAAAACGTTCTTTGGTGTACTTTGTGGCCTTAGAATATTTATACTACCTGTGATTTAACTCTAAGTTTAGGACTGTCTGCTGAAGCTAATATATGTTTAATTGTTGTGTTCGTTATTCGCATCGCATCATCACATCATTTCTATTATAATACTAGCGGTCCGCCCCGGCTTCGCCCGTGGTACATATTTACGTTTTCTCTACATAAGAACCATCCTCGTACTTCAAGGAATATAATAAAAAAAGAATTATCGAAATCGGTTTAGCCGTTCTCGAGTTATGCGCTTACCAACACATTTTGCGATTCATTTTTATATATAAGATTATTGTGTAAGGGCCGATTTCAATGCTTGGATAAAATTTATCCGTCCAATAAAGTATTACACAATAATATTAAAATGTCACGTAAACTGTCAAATACGGGCAATTAGAATACGTTTTTAAAATGGTAGTTTTATACATTATTCGACGAATAAGTTTTATCCAAGCATTAAAAACTCGGCCCTAAATCAAGGTGTAAATGCACCATAAAATGTCAAGGCTAGACTCACCAAACTTGGCCCCAGCAATTTTTTTTTTAGTTTTAAGTTTTTATTATAGCCATATCGTAACATTTATTATCGTTTGTTCTTCAATAAATAACGTTTGTTCGAACATTTAATTGCTATTTTATTGTTTAATTTGCAATTTTTAATTGTTAATTATTGTTGGCTAACTCTACTGTCAGATTGAAATTTGAAATTGAAGTTTGAGACTTGAGTCGAATCACGAATGTCAATAGTGACACTTGTTCATTGTTGACAAGAAATGGCCGGACGCTTACAATAATTCAGCGCGATCCGCTGTTATTGAAATTAACAGTGATAATCTACAGCTAAAAATGCTCATATCTACCGGATTTTAAATGAAACCAATAAAATATCTGGGTAAAACTGTACATTATAGGGCGTGGAATTTGGGGTTAGTGGGGGGTGGAGAGAGGGGGGGTGGGTACTAGGAACTTCCCCTGTAAAGGGGGGGGCGCGAAAATTAATAGTTTTCGAGATATTTACAAATTAAGTTTTGGTCCGCCTAAAGCAAAGGGGGCGCAAAGTAAGGACTTAGAAAATTTTTGATCTAAAGTGAAAATTGTATAGGAATCATAAAATACATAATTTTTATTCAAAACGCTAAAATAAGCATGTTTTATAAAAAAAACTTTTTCTCTAAAATAAAAAATGGCCGAGATATTCGCCCTCAAAGATTGATGATAAAACCTAACCTAACCCTTTCCCTATCTCCTCATGTCTTTTTTATATTGTCTCAGACACTGCCTTAGCTCCGGCGCTACGGGAAGTGCAGCCCTTCCGCCCTTGCGTGACAAAGCACGGTCGCCCGTACTCCACTTCGCAGCTTCAGCTTATTGGTCGCCTTCGGCGACCAGCCTCAGCCGCTCCGCTCCGCACGGCTCCCGAGCTTTGTCACGGCGGGCGAGGGCTGCTCTCCCTCCGCGCCTCCGGCTTTTTACATACACTCTAGGGATAGGGCAGACAAGACCACGTGGAATTCGGGGTTGACAGCTTCGGTTCTGTGGCAAGTCTTATGATAATGCAATGCTTATTTTAGCGTAACGTTTTTTAGCTAGATTCGGACTTTCGCAGCTTAATATTGAATACATAATATTCCATCATTGAAAAAAATTACATTTTACAATCCGTCATGTATCTTGGTAATTATCAAGTTTAGAGAAAAGTTGCCCCAACAAAACATGCTTTTATTTAAACGCTTTACGATAAAACAATAATAAATAGGTGTTATAATGATACCAACTCCATCAAAAATTTTCTAAGTCCTGCGCCCCCTTTGCTTTAGGTATTTTTTTCCAGTTCCACATTGATCTGAAGCAATTAATATTAATTATTACTTTACAATAATAGTTTTCAATACTAGTAATATTGCATTAGCTCTTTGATTTGAAATATGACAGATTTAATGTACATAATAGACATTAGTATGACCTGTAGTTTTTTTTTTTTGTTTGAGTGGGAATCGCCCTAAAGTCGCTTCTGGCACTCGCCGGCCGCTGCCGCGGCACGCTCGCTTCGCTCGCTCGGCTCGTGCGGCAGTTCAAATGTTAACCTAACACGCTCGTCGCTTCGCTCCTCGCTACCTATTTGTATGCTAAAAGTAAAAGTTTAATAGTTTTGTACAGTTTTAGGGCTTAACAGGAGTACGCACGAAACGATCTCGACTGAAAGGCGGCAAACGAACGGTAACTGAAAATGACGTCGTTATTGTTTTGTTCCACGGTACAAAGCGTACAATTAATATTGGACAGCGCTAGTCGTCCGCTAAACGGATGAATAAAATAAATTAGTCGTCCGATTACCGGATGAATAAAATAATTTAATCGTCCGATAACATCTATTTATCTATATAGTTAGGTTATCGGGGTTTCTTTAGAGAACTGCCGCACGTATTATAGGTTTTTTGTGGGGGGGAGGAGGGCACACGTAGGTATTTGATTTTTTTTTGCGCGTCGACGGAGCCCCGCTTCGCGGGGCTCCTATTTCTGTGTAGTTTTTTTTTTTAAGAAACCTAACCTAACCTAACGGCTAACCTAACCTAACTTGATTTTTTTTGCGCGTCGACGGAGCCCCGCTTCGCGGGGCTCCTATTTCTGTGTAGTTTTTTTTTAAGAAACCTAACCTAACCTAACCTAACCTAACCTAACCTAAAGGCTAACCTAACCTAAACCTAACCTAACGAATTGAGGGTGAATATCTCCGCCATTTTTGATTTTAGAGAAAAGTTGTTCCTATAAAACATGCTTATATTAGCGTTATCTTTACGATAAAACAATAATAAATAGGTGTTAAAATGACACCAACTCCATCAAAAGTCCTGCGCCCCCTTTGCTTTAGTCCAACCCAACTAGCTTTAGTGTTAAAAGGTTATCTAGTAATCCGAATAATCGGACGATTAAATTATTTTATTCATCCGGTAATCGGACGACTAATTTATTTTATTCATCCGTTTAGCGAACTACTAGACACTTCGATTAATATTTTTGTTAAATTATAAATTGCGAATATTAATTATTTTATTTTATTTAATCTATTTTACAAAAACTATACTTAATAATAATTATTTTTAATGTTGTTGTTAAAAAATATACAAATTTCATAAATAAAATTTAAATTATAATATTTTTTTTGTTAGATAGAAATGTTTTACCTGAAATGAAACGCGTTTGACAATCGCTGTAGGTCAATTTGACACTGTCATAACAGTAAGTTCGCGTTTCAAAGATAAAATGGAGTAAAATTTTCCGATTTTCAAAAATTCGTGACTCAAAAACAAAAAGTTTTCGCGCTGTGAAATTTCAGATTTAGGTTCCATAGGACAATAGCTAACCACAAAAAAAATTACGACTCTCAACTCCACGCCCTATAATGTACAGTTTAGCCAATATCTGAATTATTGATTACTCGCCATATGTTCACGGTTTCGAAACTTGAGTAACAAATAAATCAATAAAGTGCAAAGTGAATTTCGTTTTTAGCACCATGTAAGTTTAATAAATGAGCTTTTATTATTTCAAATTCAACGTCATATTAAAATTGTTAATAAAATTTATTTAATTTATAGGTACAAAATAATTATCGTAAGTTTAGTTTTAATGGGAACAGTTGATCTCAGTGAAGTGGGTTACTATGAAATATTGGGGGTATCTAAACAGGCCTCAACTCAAGAGATAAGGCAAGCATACAAAAAGTTAGCTATTAAACTACATCCTGATAAAAATTCTGTAAGTATAACATTTAATGAGATAATAAGTGAATCATTATCTCTCTACGTTCTACAATTTTTTATAATTTTGTCTAGGAAAATACCTGCATTTTTTTTATTTCCAAAAATAATGTAGTATACTTAATAAGCAGATCTAATAAATGTAAACAATTTAGCTTATTTAATTCATTTTTATGATGCATAAAATATAAACAGTATAACTTTTCATTGTTTGTCCAATATTATCCTATAAATTAAAAATTTCATATACCTAAGTATTATTTATACAATTTATTAACTTTAGCAGTGTTATTGTGAGCAATGCGGTGTTCCAGAGGACATAACGCATGTATTGATGGAATGTTCCCGTAATGCAGCCTACCGTTTATCGAATTGTAGCGACATATTGAAAACGTTTGCTGACATCAACATTATTTTGTCTAACCCCCATTCGGTAGAAATAAAACGTATTATCAGACTATATAATATGGGTTTCACCTCGGATCAGTCTCATTAAATTATTTGTAGCTAGATATATAATTATTAAATTACTGAATTTATATACCTGTGTACGTATGTGTATGTGTGTACCTGAGCGACATAATCATTTTGTGATTAAGCTCATTAAATAAAGATTTGAAAAAAAAACTTTAGCAGTGTTGAAATAGGTTGAACTTTAAATTGAATGTTGCAAATAGACTGTGTTGTAATTTGTGTGGGAGTAGGTGTAGGTGTTGATATGTTACTGATTACACTATGCCACTTCTAGCTAATGGCCAGTAAATTAAAGAGAATAACTAAATTATTAATAACTATATATAATATATTTTTTACATAGAACATTGTCACATATAAATTTAATAATTATCTTAATCCATCAGTCCCCGGAATCACAGACACAATAGAAAATCTATTGTGTCGTGGCCCGATCAGGGCGCTCGGTGGTCAATGGGTTAATCCATCAGGCCCCGGAATCATAGACACAATAGAAAATCTATTGTGTCGCGGTCGGTTCTGGCCTCTCGGTGGTTGAGAGGTTAAATTGAGATTTTAACTTAAGAGGCCATATCGATTTTAGAGTGATTTTGACTTGTTTCTGTAATTCTTTAGGCGCTCGTTTAACAAAACTAAATTAGTAACAATGTGTTTTATTATCTTAAATTAAAGATTCATTCAATATCTAAAATATGCTCGAGACAATTTATTGATATTCATTGTCCAGTTTGTTTAATAGCCAATAACCTGAGGCGTGTTTCAATTTTTTCCATGCGGGACGTTCATGTCTTTGTAGTTTACACGGAATTTAAAAGAAGAAGTTTTCATATAAAATATACAACAGTAAAGACACTGAGACATCCTAAAATATGCTCCAGGCAATTTAAGTACTTTTATTCAAAAATTCAAAGAAAATCTAAGTTAAAATAGCCTTACTTTGATGAAATTTTATGTGTATTTGGCGTCGAATTTCTAAAACATACAACAGAGTAAAAAATAAATAAAAAATACACATTAAATGATAGATTTATGCTTAAAAATTTGCAATAAAAAAAATACATATTATATGATTTATGAAAGTAATGGAATATTTTAAAGTTCTCTAGAATTTTCGATTATATACGGGAGCGCAAACGCTGTTACGGCAGACCGCGCTCCGCGCTTTAGGGAGTAGGACGTGTTGCGCTGCTCCGTCAGACACAAAATTACAAAAGTACGTTTTTCCCGCGCGTAGTAGTCGGGAAGCCCACGATACTAGATTAGAATTGGTGGAGTAGACGATACCGAGATAATAAGGTCCTATAATGTTTCCACTTTGAGCGCTTTCAGCCTTTGCTACTCGACTACACGATGATCGCGTTAAAACGTAAAAATACTAGCTTTCGTCCAGCGCAATTTTGTATTAGGACTCTTAATTATTGTGATTACTTCATTTTAAATGGAGAAAATCCTGAGCTTTTATGAAAGAGCATCAAATAATCAAGAACATTCAATTCAATAATGAAGCAAATTTATTTTTATAATAGCTAGGTTCATATCCATATCCAATTGAAATTGGTAAAGGTAAACTCCTGTAGTTCCAGTTCCCATGTGATTTAAGGCACAATACCTTTTCTATGCCCTTTCTCAAGACTATTAAAGCTAGTGTTACTTTTTTTCTATTGATTTAATTTCCTGAGAATATATATTTTCATGTAAAACTAAAAGAAAATGATTTGGTTATTACAAAATAGTTTAAATTTTATAAATTCTCACAGAATGAAGATGAACAAGAGAGGTTCTTAAAAATAACAGAAGCCTATGAAACTCTGAAGGATCCAGAGAAGAGACAAAACTATGATAAATATGGATCGCACCAGGCATACACTAGGAAGTATGACTATAATTCACAATCTGAATACAACAATTTGTTTATGAAGGGACTGTATCATAAGGACCCCCATGTGGAGACTCTTACACCAGTTACATATAGTAAGTACCAACTTTTTATTCTTTTTTTCTGAACTCTATATACAATAAAGAATAAATATAAATAAGTAGTTTTTTTTACATACAAATTTTGAAAAAGTTAGCTTTTTAGTAGAAGGATTTTACATTTTTTAGATATTTTGTTGTACTATTCTATTCATTTTACTTACAATATTGAGGTCATAAATCATTTAATGTTACATATACGTAATAAGACTAACATATTCCAAAATATCCAAGCTGATAATCAGGTACTTTTTTTAAACACAAATTTAAATACATATCTTGAAAAGCGTAAGATTTAGCATAGGATGTTTATTAATAGAATCAGTCAGAAACCATGAAAACTACACAGGAATAGGTTGACTAAACCTGTAATTCCATTATGTAGACCATAATAAAAAAACTAGACAATTTTTTATTTACAGAGAGTTTCTTTACCGATGATCCGCTTTTTATTAATTTTTACTCACCATTCTGCCCGCCATGTCAAAATTTGGCAGACCACTGGAAGAAATTTGCTGAAGTTTATAACGGAATTGTAAGTATGTTAAATTAATTATTTAGTTAACATATTGCTTTTATGCAAAAATCTGATACTATAATTTCTAATGTAATATTATGAATTAATAATATGCCCTATGCCTTATTTTTTATTTTTATTTTTGAAGCTGATAATACTTAAAATAATCTGTAAGTAATAATTCTTAACCTCTCAACCACCGAGAGGCCAGATCCGACCGCGACACAATAGATTTTCTCTATTGTGTCTGTGATTCCGGAATCACAATGTCAATCCAAATTGGTAATTATTGATCTAATTACATCATTTATTAAATATTTTTACCAGGTAAAAGTTGGTGCGGTGAATTGTAAATACTACAACTCGTTTTGCTATCACTCAATGAGGATAGGTAATTATCCATCGTTGTATTTTTATCCTAATGTAAGTATTGGTAATATGAATATCGATGTTATATATGTTGTGGTATTTTTTTAGTAAATGGTTAGTGTTTATGGTTGATGTTTATTTTATTTTTTACCTGTACAATGTATAATCCAATTTTTTTTAAGTGACCTGCTTTGTGTGTCATATTTTTGTTGTGACTGAATGTTAGAAGTAGAACCCTATATTATGTCTTAGATCTTTTTTTTGTTACTGTATCTCTATTATGTTTTTAACTGGAATGTTGTGTTATTTTTTTAAATATTTATGTTAAAACTTAAAACCAACCAAGTTTAACTTTTATCAATTTATGATTTTCATGATAAATACCAACTCCTTTGTATAGATAAATAATCTGTTGATAGTTTTTACATTTTCATTTAATATTTATAAAAAAAATATAAACTACGACTGTAGAAATAGTGAATACTATACAAAAATCGTTAAAATAATGATAATCACAGTTTTTTAATTAATTAATGTTCTTACAGGGCAAAGACCGAAGCTTCGTAGTTTATAATGGCGCACATACATTTGATGATCTGGAAAAGTTCGTAATGAACTATCTGAAGAATAAAATCTCACTAACAACTGCACCATTTATTCGAGACACGGAAACACCCGTTGTGTATGTTCTCGATACTGATATAGATGAAAGAATACTCGTGCGAATCGCTTTTAGATTGGTGAGTTTTTTTGTAAAAAAAAAATACAAAAAATTATAACTTGTGTAACTAGGTATAATGTTGTATTTTTTTAGAAATTTGCTTAGGTTTTCATCTAACTTTTGTTAATTGACCACTATTTTTCCACTATGTCGGTCTTGAATACACATGTATCTGTCCAAAATGCTGTTTTTTCCCCTCTATCTCAAAAAATAATACAAATAGGTATTTACTTTTTTTCAAATTCATGTTTATAGGGATCAAAATATAAGCGCTTTAAATATTTAGAAATTTTATTTCATTTAGTAGACCATTGTTTTATATATATACAATTGAAATCGTCATACTTTTATACATTTTTTCTCAGTATTATATGGCGAGTGTGGTTTTAATAGAAGATGAAATGCGCAAGATGCTTTCCAAAGATCTAGGGGCTACAATAGTTCTCAAGTATGGAAACAGAACTGTTTTACTAAATAGCACTGAAGAGAAGGACATTTTGAAGAGAGTTGTGGAAGCACTGCCAAAGATTGAACAAATTGGCTTGAAAAAGATGCAGGTATGTACTGTCTTAGTAATGATATGAAATGTTAAAAAAAATTAATAATCATTGTGATGAGTATGAAACTATAACCAACTGACTATGTGTATAACAAATATTGAATAGTAGCTGTGCCGCGCGGTTTCACCCGCATTGCTCCGCTCCTGTTGGTCTTAACATAATGATATATAGCCTATAGCCTTCCTCGATAAATGGGCTATCTGACACCAAAAGAATTTTTCAAATCAGACCAGTAGTTACTGATATTAGCGCGTTCAAACAATCAAACCTATATAGCTTTATAATATTAGTATAGATTTTTACTCCTATATAATATTGTAATATATCTCATAATATGTAGGTAAATATAGAAAATAATTATTAAATCAGAAACAACTTACATTTATGATTCTGAGTACATACTTAAATAATATACTTAAGTGAAGCATACTGCATAATTTCCTAAATAATATTACCTGTAAGAATGTTTATTCAACAATGGACCTTATTTACAGGAAATTAGAGGTCAACTACGTAACGGAGGTAGTACTCCCTGGGTTCTCTACTTTTCTACCAAAGGAGATGATAAGCTTCCAGTATATCATTTGAAGTCCATTGTGAGAAATATGAAATTTGGTGTGTTACTTGTTTTAAAAAAAATACTTATTTTTTTATTAAAAAAAAAACTAAGTAAAAGTTTTAAAATTTTCTAGTATCCAATAGCAATATTTGTTTTATACTATCTTTGAATTTTAAAATTAGTTTTTTTATGAGTTTAATTAATCAGAGATATCCACATTCAAAAGCAAACGAATTATGGCCCTTTAGTTAGAATCTAAAGATTACGGATAGTAGCCCAAATTAATACAAACACAAGCCCCAATTACATAAAATAAAATGCTATGAATTTCCCGTACTGTATTTCAACAAACCACTGTTGAATGTCGGCTATAGGTCGCGTCATGTAAAAAGAACGCTGACGGTTAAGCTGCGCATTGGCGATTTATTGGTCTATTTGGTGTTATGAGGTGGTATAAGAATAACAAATATGTAGTTGCGATGCCACGACTCGAGAGCCTACTTCAAAAATAAAATAAGCAGCAAATAACTTTCGTGATAAACTCGATACATGCCAAAACACACCCCATCACTTTCATCCAGCGTTCTTTTTACATGATTCGCGTTATACATTAAATTTAGTCCTGTATAAACGTCCATTATTATTTACAGGGGAAATAAACTGCGATAAACTGGGAGAACTGTGTCATTCCCTGCAAATTAACAAGGCTCCATCGTGGGGTATACTCAAACCGGGTGGTGGTTACCAGAGATTGTTCTCGGAGCCCACACAAGAGTTATTGGAGAAATCTGTTGATGCGTATAATTTGCATACACTTTCGGCTTCGGATTTTAAGAAGATTCTTGATGAAGGTAAGGAAACATCTAATTAAAGGATTAGTTTATCGTGTGTACTCTATCAAGTGTTTTTAGATTTATTTTACCACTTGCTTTTGATGTGTAATATTTTTAAGTGTTCTCAAAAAATGTATTAAAAATCATGATTTAATTTGAACTGTCTTTTTCTAAAGTTGTAATTTTTATAGTATATCTACTGTTGTTAAATTGCAAAACCAAAAAGGGTACAATTTTGAATTAAATCTGCCGCAGGGATCTCGCCCTGATGAAGTAGTACCAGATTGTATTGTGTGTATCAACATTGCTCTTTTAAGTTTATCGTATTATTATTTTCAAATTTACATTTCTAAAATAAATATTATTCTATTTCCTCATAGACGCATCGACTTGGGTGCTAATAGTAGCCCCATACAAAGTGACGTGGCAGCACATGTTGGATCCGTTTGTGGAAGCTGCATTAGAGTTTAGAGAAGCTGGTGTCAGTGTAAGATTTTATTTCTATAGTAAAGCATTTTTATTTTTTTATAGTAAAATGTTTTTTGTCAATTGAAATACTTATCGGGCTCGAAGGATCAAAAATTATACAGGGTGTAATCGTTTTATTTTTTAAATTTTATTCTTGTCATTTTACTCATCAGATAAAGGGCTTTCGATATCAGTATAAAGTTTTTTGATATCTGCAATAGTTACGGAATATTCGCCTGTCTTCTGCCTGCTTTTCAGGCATTATTCATTTAGAAATAAAAGAATGTAACGATTTTAAACGAATTTTATTAATTATATCACGATAATCGTAAAACCTTATTCGTATATCTCTAATTTTTACTAGCTATCGGGTAAGTAAGTTAACAAAAGCCTGCAATTCTATATTATTTGTTTAACCAAGTCAATGCACAGCCAATGCACATGTAACATCCATTTATTAACGACGAGTAACGAAACTTTACAGCAAAAAAGTTTGAGTTCCACAAAAATTTCCAAACAGATAACAAGATCATAAAATATCCCAATTTATTTATTACTAGCTTACCGCCCGCGGCTTCGCCCGCTTTGTCTAAAACCTAATAAATTAATACTAAAGCCTTCCTCTTGAATCACTCTATCTATTAAAAAAACAGCATCAATATCCGTTGCGTAGTTTTAAAGATTTAAGCATACAAAGGGACATAGGGACAGAGAAACCGACTTTGTTTTATACTATGTATGTAGTGACTAGATTTCCGCCCGCGGCTTCGCCCCTGTTTTCAAAGGAAAACCCGCATAGTTCCCGTTCCCGATAAAACCTACCCTATGTGTTAATCCAAGTTACCTTCTATATGTGTGCTAAATTTCATTGTAATCGGTTCAGTAGTATTTGCGTGAAAGAGTAACAAACATCCATACATCCATACAAACTTTCGCATTCATAATATTAGTAGGATTATCCTATTTCAGTTCGGTATAATGATATGCACGGTACACACGGACGACTATTGTCGCAAAGTATCCGGCAATACCGCTCTGATCGCCGTACAAGAGAGGGGCAAATTGCACAAATTCAGAGGAGAATCGGATAAGGAGAGCATTATTGAATTTGTCGATCTGATCAAGGATATTGACAGTGAGTATGGTTATTTGTATGTGCAAAGTTACTGTTTTTTATGGGTTGTAATTAGTTTTATGTGACTAAAAGCCTTAATTTTAACGGGATTTTTACTTCAAAGTAGAGATAAAGTACGGTTAATCAGTTAAGAATTTTTATCGTGAACCCTTGTATATAATTAATATAAATGTGCCTTTTTTACAATTATATTGCCTGCCTTTATTAAAATTACGATGGTCGTGGTAAACATCGAAATTAGTACTGATCATAATATTTTGTATTGTCTGTTTTAAACAATACAAAATTGTTGAAGTGAAACTTCTTTATCGGGGTTGGAAAAAAATTTAGTGTAACATTTTTTCGTTACGCGTGACATTTTCCCGTTACGCGCCATCTTTTTCTTATCCCTACCACGCGTGATTCGACGTATTTCTGTAAAGTTGCATTTTGTAAATTATTTTTTGAAAAATAAGGTCATAAAGAAGTTTCACTTCTTACGTGTATACCACCACGGCGTTGGGTATAAAATCTTAAACTCGCGTCAGGAGTCAGGACACGTGGCCTCATCGAAAAAGCGTAAGACGGACTTTATTTTTTTTTAGCCCTTATATTCCATGCGTAAGACGGATACCATTCCAAAATATCAAACATGCTGAACGTTAATAATCAAGTTTTCACTTCTGCCGGCACTCCCGGAATGCAACCCGTCTTTTTTTTTACATTATTAGATTCGATTCAAACATTCTAGAACATTCCAGATTTTGGTTTAACAGAAGAACAAGTGTTAGAAATAAGTGACGTATGGAGCAGAGAGCATTCATGGCTAGTTGCGTTCTTGCCGAGTCATTGTACTGAAGTTTGCGATAAACTGCTACACGAAATGAGGATCGCTTCGAAACGGGTAATTTGGACCTTATTGTTATAGTAATAAAGTTGATTTTGCATTTCATTTGCTACTACTTACATAGTATTTTTGTTGAGAATCGCTTCGAAACGGGTAATTTGGACCTTATTGTTATAATAATAAAGTTGATTTTGCATTTCATTAGCTATTTTTAACCTACATAGTATTTTTGTGTTGTCTTCTCCTATACATCCTAGTTATCAATGTTCAATTGTTTTCCACATAGGTATAATCTAAATTAATTATGTATAAATTAAAACAAATATAAGTAGGTATTTTCTAGGTAAACATGAGGCAGCAGCCAAATGTTTCACTATACACAAATTGTGAAATAAAATATAACGAAAACATAACGACAGCAATTTTTCTATAAATTTTAAATAATTAAATAATTATTTTCTAGCTGCGACCGCTGAAGTTCGTCCGTGTGGGTGCTCTTTGGTGCAAACCGGAACAAACCGGTTTCTGCCAGAACATTCGATCGCCAACACTTCGACTGTATCCTTTAACTTCGGGACGACATTTTACGTGAGTACTACATTCTACAAACTACTAAAATAATATAATTGAATTATTATTGCAATATTTGATATGGCGCTAATGTTATAAAACTACAGATATCATTGATTATAATATATGTAGATAAAAAATAAGGCATTGTGTTTGTGTAAAGCCTGTGTGTACAAAAAATATTTAAATTATAGGCGTGTTGGATAACGCCTATAATTTAAATAATTATAGCATCTTACTAATGTGCGAAAGTTTGTAAGGATGTGTGTTTGTTACTCTTTCACGCAAATACTATTGAACCGATTACAATGAAATTAAGCACACATTTAGAGGGTAACTTTGATTAACACATAGGATAGGTTTTATCCCAGAAAACCCACGGGAACGGGAACTATGCGGGTTTGTTTTGGAAACGCGGGCGAAGCCGCGGGCGTAAAGCTAGTGTATAATAAGTAAAACATACTTCGTTTTCATGTTCTGTTCCTGACCTTACTATGAAACCCATTGAACAAAAAATAATTGTTTTAATAAAATTTAATTCTGTTTTTTTCCAGTGTATCACTGCAGCAGTTATCTAAAGCACCTTACATATTGGAGTGGGCGCTCAATCATCTTGATGACTCCATTGTTAAATTAAACACGCAAACCTTTGACTATAGAGTAACTGGGTAAGGACTATATACTAATTAGAGGTCCGCGCCACGCCGGCGTGCCGCCGCCGAGAGACCCCGGCGCGCCGCCGCCGCC